>PVJS01001544.1:0-79983 GCA_004027185.1 Glis glis
TCAGGCTTGCAGCTTTCTGAGGAATTCTGGAGCTGGTAGCCTCTGTGTCTGCGTATTCGTACTTGGGTTACTGGATTTAGGGTTTTGGGTCTTTTGTGTCTGTGCGATGTTGTTTATTTCTGAGTCCCTGATGCGATTCTGAGACAGTTTTGAGACAGGCTCGTTCAGGGGCTCCTACTCCGTCGCCATCTTCAGAATCCTCTGAGGGTTCTCTGTTGTCATTGGAGACCCTTTTGTGTCCCCACTACTCCCTAGGTTGCGCATATTAATGAAAACATATGTCCCTTCTTTTTTTGTGATTGGCTAATCTCACTTAACATAATGTTCTCCAGATCTTTCCATTTTCTTGCAAATGCTTTGTCTTTTCAATTAAGAATTCATTCTGAGCTGGGCATGGTGGTGCAAGTTTGTAATCCTAGTACTTGGGAGGCGGAGACCAGAGGATCCCGGTTCACGGTTCACGGCCAGCCTCAGCTAGTTAGTGAGGCCCTCCACAACTTTCAAAATAAAGTATAAAAAATAGGGCCAGGGTGTAGCTCGGAGGTAGAATGCCCCTGGGTTCAATCTCCAGTACCGCAAAAAAAAAAAAAAAAAAAAGAATTCATTGAACCTACCCTAGTCTGGTCCAATATATTGATCTTCTTTTGCAAGATTATTTTGTTTATTTTTCTATGATTATGAGAAACACAATAAGACAGGAGCCAAATCTTGCTCATATTTGTATCTCCAACATTCTCAAGTGGACACTGCATTATTTGCCCTGTGACCCTGTTTCTGATACCGTGTTGATTCATCTTCCCCCTCTTTCAGATTGACATATTCCCTAGAGACACTATTTTTCTCTGTATTTATAGTCCTGGTATATTATTATAGATGATTTAAAACACTTCCGTCTCTTTCCATTGTCGTTTTATTTCCCTGTATTACAGTTTTGTTTTCAGAGTGATGCTTCGAAATCAGTCTTTCATCGTTTTCAAAATCCATGGGTGGAATGAGGGTGGGGTCAGACCACCTAGTTCTCATGTCCAAAGATACAAACAAATATGTGAAAAAATGAAAGAAAACAAAAATAGCAGGAAGAAATTACTTCTCTGAAAAATGATGAATTGAAAAAAAGGCAAGGGAGAAGAAAGACATATTATACCCTTTCAGTCATACCGTATTGCAAGAAAGAGGCAGCTCAAGAAAACCAATTAAATAAGACAGATCATGAAGGGAAATAAGAGCAGAGGAAGAAAATGAAAGACATGGAGGTATAACAGTGAGTAGTTAAGGAGACTATAATTTGAATTTTTTTCCTCAGAATATTAGAAGGGTCTCTTTGCCTCATTTTGAATATTTTACTTTTAAATTATTTTTGCTTAGGTTATCTGAATTTCTGCATCTTTTCCATCTTCATATATGAATAGCCTGCTTCGGTGTATGTATGTATATGCATATGTATGTATATGTATGTATGCATACATATATTTTTACATTTGGGAATGCCAAATATTTATTTAATTCCTATGAATCACATTCAGCTGTAACAATAATTTAGATAAAAGTGATCTTTTGTCTTAAAAAGCATAAGTTAAAGTCGGGCGTGGTGGTGCATGCTTGTAATTCCAGTACTTGGAAAGCTGAGACCAGAGGATCACAGGTTAGTGGCCAGCCTCAGCTACTTAGTGAGGCCCTCCGCCACTTAGCGAGGCCCTGTTTCAAAATAAAGAATAAAAAAAATAGGGCTGGGGGTGTAGCTGGGAGGTAAAATGCCTCTGGGTTCAATCCCCAGTGCTGCAAAAACAAAAAAAAAATATATATATATATATATATAAGCTAAATGTATTGATAGTTTGACAAACATAGGGCCAGTATCGCCCATAAGTTAGGTAAATTAATAGGCACTTGAGTTTGTTTCTGGTCATTGTAATTAATAATGGAAAACAAATAGCCAAAAGGTAAATGGGAACTAATTTACATTATCTCATTAAAATGCCTCTCAAAGAAAAATAGTATCTTTCAAATAAAAAGTAATTGAAGCAATGAATTAGTCTAAGTCTTAATTAAAAATTGAAAAGTCAGTATAACTGTTACCTCATTTCACCAGCTCGGAAGGCAGAGTACAATAAAATTTAGCTTAACTGATTCAATATTTGTATTACTAATGAAGAGTTATCTGGAGATCATGTTTGATATATTTTTCAAATTCATAACAAATCAGACGTTCAAGAAGGAGCATGCATGAAAAGAGATATATGTATCACATGTCATGTAATTTTTGTTCACACTGATATATTCTTAAATATCTGACAAAGCAAACTAAATGGCTTTTTGAAAATAAGTTTAAGAATTAATTTTTTTTTTTGTGGTACCAGGGATTGAACGCAGGGGCGTTCTACCTCCGCGCTACGCCCCCGGCCCTATTTTTTTTTATGCTTTATTTTGAAACCGGGTCTCACGAAGTTGCGGAGGGCCTCACTAAGGAGAGAGAGAGAGAGAGAGAGAGAGAGAGAGACAGGGAGAGAGAGAGAGAGAGAGCTGAGGCTGGCCGCGAACCCGGATCCTCCGGTCTCCGCCTCCCAAAGTACTGGGATTACAAGCGTGCGCCACCACGCCTGGCGTTAAGAATTAATTATTTACATTACGTTGATAGAGAATACAATTAGGTCAAATTCCAAACACACCAAGTGCTGTGTGCATATATGTCACTATCTCTATGAACTCTATTATGATGTGAGACTGTAATGCACCAATAAAAGTATTAAAATAAATAAATTATAAAAAAATTCAAATTAAATAAACAATCAAATGATACATGTTCTTTGTATAAAAAAAGTTTAAACATATTATAGTTCATATACATAAGTGAGTAGGTACATTCAAATAACCTACCAATTAACCAAATATCCAAAATACCTACCAATTTCCAACATTTGTCTCATGTTGGAAAGCATGGAGATTTGTTATTACTTCTTAACTTTCTTACTTTCACACTAGTCTCTGGACATTTCCACTTGATATTCTTCCATATATTCTATTTGGTCATCATCTCGCCCTCACATCTCCTTCTGATACCACATTACTTCCAGTGACTCTCTACTTCTAAGAATTCGCGTGTCATCTTTGTGCAGGGGCCATGCTAATCTTCTCTGGATTGTTCCAATTTTAGTATATATGCTGAGTGAGCACAACACTCTGCTTCTAGAGTCTTGTTTTTCCTTAGTGAGTTCCTTTGGTTAATGTCATTCCCATATACAACACCTTTCATTGGCTCGCTATTTCTTACCACAGAATTCCAATTCCCTTAGAATGTCATTTGCACCATTGATAACTTAGTCCCAAACTATCTTTCTGGATTTGGTTCTCACTAACATATAACAAAACTGCTGCATAATCATCCTGACTCTGTGTCTTTTCACAGACATACACTTTTCATTTTAAATTCTGAGTTCTGCTTGTACTGTTCCCCTTCATCAGTTTTGAGTGGCCAGTTGACTTCATCTCTCATTTCCTTATTGTCAGATCTTCATTTATCCATATCCTACCCCTACTTCAAGCCCTGTTTTGAACTTCAACTCATCCATGAATCTTTCCCTTATCACTTCAGAAATAATAATTTAATCAAAGTAAATACTCATTCAATCGATTAAATAATTCAATCATCGAATTTTGGCTGCCATTGGGTATACAATGATGAGGGAAGAGACAAGGTGGCTGCATTTGTAGAATATAAAGCCCCATAGGAGATGTATGTTGGCATTAAAATGTGGACTCTGAACTAGAGAATCATAAGTTGTTCTCTAATTGGCACACAGGCATAAAATGTAGTAAAACAAGTACAACCATTCACTTTCATAGAGACCTATTTTTTTCTTTTGTCCATGTGCATAACTATTTTCATATGTTGTAGCCTCCTAAATGCCTTCTTGCCTCCTGCCTGGCAAATAGGAATGCCCTATATTCCATTAATAACAAGAAAGACTCCTCTTTGTTAAAAGTGAATAATTTATACGTGTATCATCATTTAATTCTCACATCAATCTGATAAGGTATTTTCTCACTTCACAGATAGAGAGAATGAGTAACTTGCCCAAGAAAGTTGATAACTAACAGAGTCGGAATTGGGACTGAAGCAGCCTGTCTTCTTAGCTCACACTGTTAAATGCTTATACCTATACTTATATCATTCAGTGGCTTTTTGTCATTAGTAGAATAAAATATGGACTCTTTCCCATGACCTTGACCTCCAACCTCTTAAATGATTTTGCCCCTTTCTACATTTCCAACCTCACCTTTACCAGTCTCCCCTCAATCATTATTGTTCCTCAAACACCACCATGCTGGTTTCCACCCCATGGGTCTTCTTTTGTTTGACTTATTTCCTCATTTATGTCTTTGCTTGATGGTCCCTGGCAACCTACCCACACTCACTCTTTCTTTCCTTCCTCCCTCCCTCCCTCCCTCCCTCCCTCCTTCCTTCCTTCCTTCCTTCCTTCCTTCCCTCCCTCCCTTCTTTCTTTCTTTTTCTTTCTTTCCTTCTTTATGTATTTTATTGGCGCATTGTAATTATACATCATAATGTGATTCAGGGTGATATAAATATACATGCACACTGTACTTGGTATGTTTTCCTCCATACCCAACCTATTCCCTCCCCCTCTCTGTACATATTGTTGAGATTTGTGTTGATAACTTCATATATGAACATAGCATTATTTGAACTGTTTCCTTCATCAGTTTGCCTTTTTCCCTCCCCCAAATCCCCTTCCACTATTTTACTGGTATCTTTCCTCATTTATCTGAAGCCCCTTTTATTTTCTAATTTCTTTCTAGTTTCCACATATGAGAGAAAACATATGACTTTCTGTGACTCCTAGCTAATCTCACTTAGCATAATATTCTCTAGGTTCATCCATTTTCCCACAAATGACATAATTTTGTTCTTTTTATGGCTGAGGTAACATTTATTTACTTATTTAATTAATTTATTTATTGTGGTACTGGAGATTGAACTCAGAGGCATACTACCTCCAAGCTACACACCCAGCCCGACCTATTTTATTTTTTATTTTGATACAGGGTCTCACTAGGTTGCTGAGGGTCTCACTAAATTGCTGAGGCTGGCCTAGAATCTGCAATCCTTTTGTCTCATCCTCCCAAGTACTGGAATTACAGGTGTGCTGTGTACCACCCCTGCTGGCTGTAACCTTTCCTAAACACCCTTCTCTCCTTGGTTTCTGCTCTCTCCATTCCTTCACTCCATATCCCTTTGTGCTGCTGCATAACCTTTATCATTGCTGAACTAAAACACATTCTTTGAGTCTTCACTGCATAAAATCAGTACGTTAGTTTAATGTGATTCTCTTTAAAATTTTGATATCTATGTCTTGAAATAACTGTATGGGTTTTTTTTGTTTGTTTGTTTGTTTGCTTGCTTACTTGCTTTTTGTGGTAATGGGGATCAAACCCAGAAGAGTTCTACCACTGAGCTACATCCCCAGCCTTTGTATTTTGAAACAGCATCTCACTAAGATACCACACACTGGCCACAAACTTGCTTTCCTCCTGTCTCAGTCTCCCAAGTACTGGGATTACAGGCATGTATCATAGTGCTCAGCTACTTTTTAATTTAAAATGTGTTTTTTATCTACTAATGTATTCCTAGAGGGTTTTAATATACAAGAAAAGAGTATATTTAATTATCCTAATATTCACACGAAGTACCCACATGGTACCATTTCTGCTATAGACATCTGAAAAGATGTACTTGATAAATGAAGACATAAAAGAATGGTTTTATTCACTTCATACATTTTTAAAAATATCATTAACTAAAGAATAATTTTCATTTGGGATAAACTTTCTCTCTCCGGTCTGGCAAATTTTAAATTCCCCACCTATACTTGATAGCAATAAATTATCTCAAGAAAAATAGAGTTACTATAAATTAGGAAGTAATGGACTTCCCTAGTTCCTAGTGTCCTCAATAATTCTTGTCTCCAATCCAAATCCAAGCAAGAAACAACCAAATTACCATTAAACTAGTTCATCCATTCTTAGATGGAATCTTAGTGTAGTTTTTATTTATCTCTCCCTGGTTGCTAATGATAGTGAACATTTTTTCATTCATTCTTGTGATTTTTCACCATTGCTTTAAAAACAGGGTGAACATTTTACCTGAAAATGAGTTGGGCCAACTTCTCTACAAGTGTCTAGAAGAGCTCAAAATATCCCATCTCTTCAAGGGCTTTTGTATTCCTTCATGTCTTACAATATTAGACAAAAGTATAGCATTTGTTAAGTTAGAAAGTAGTATGCGGAAGTTTGGAAAAGCAGCAGGTATGCGAAGCATGCAAAAATAATGAGGCAAGGATATTTGCTGATCTGAACTTCAAGAGTGTACTATTCTCCTGGGAAGGCATTTTTACAGACACTTCAATCATTTATGCTACTGCCCTTTGCTTTACTGGTGGATGTTGAAGTTTTGTTTTGTTTTTTTGTTTTTTTTTTCCTCTAAGTGGGTCAAGAGCACATATGTTTTAAACACAGAGAAAAATATGTTAAGGTACCAAATAATAAAGCCTGAATTTAAAAAGTATAGCAATCACAAGGATGTAGTTAAAGATTTTAGCTATTCCCAGGGTGACCTCCTGGGCTTCCTGCATTCTCAGCAGAAAACCATCTGCATTCTGTGCAGTGTATGTAAATGTTACCAACTGTTATTGGAGAAACACAACATGCTAAACACATGACGTGTCAGGTAAAGAGAAAGAAGGTGTTTTTCCTCTTGAATCTTACTTTCCCCTGATCCCTTGTTCCTTGTCCTCAACTTGGTCGTAAATCTGTGATGTGCAGTGGATAGCATTAACGTTTTGGGCCCCTGGAGATCCATTTAACCTATTATGTCCCATCACTCTCTGTATTGGACACCTATAAAATATAAAATTTATAAGATACCAATAAAATTGCTCAATTTCAGTTTTTATAGCTATCCTACATATATAGGATGCTGGACATAATGGGTTAATGCTTCCATGTTCTTGTGTTTTCAGTGATTCCTGGTCCTCACACTTCAGATCCTTGAACAAACTTAAATCCCTTCTTTCCTGTGTGCTAATGAAGGGTCCGTGCTATGAGTTTATGAATTTGAAGAAATGACTAAAGGGAACCTTTATTAGAAGCCATGACCAAAGAAAAACAGAAAGGAGGGTGGAAAAGGTAAAGCTTGTATCCTCCATCTGTTGACCCCCCAAAAAAAAATCTTTTTGTCTATTTTTAGTATTTGGGCTTTAGAATTTCACCCATGGAAAAGCTTATTTAGTCATTTCTTCATAGAATCCAGAAACAAATGAGTTGTCTGCTTAGTGTTTGGCATAAAATGATCACCCTGCAAATTATCCAGTTGAGAAAAATACTTTTCATGGGGTAGCTTTGGCCCTACTTACATATTTTAGCACTTCTTTAATCTTAGAAAATGACAATATGCTTCTTTCATTAAGTACCTAAGCTAAAGCTGTACTTGCTGTTGAAATAAATATAAAACTATTAAATAATCCCACATACCAGTTTGCTCACCTTTATTATACCAAACTATAGATTTTCTTTAAAAAACATTCTTGTCATTCATGTTTGGCAGATGTTGTAAACTGGAGAATACCCATAAGTGTTTAAAATATATACTCGGTCTATGATAAATTTATTTGTTCATAAATGTCAGGTGGGCTTTTAAGCCTGTAGGAAGCAATACTCATAAAACTTTAAAATTTTATAAACTTTTAACTTTAAATGTAGTCTGGAGGAATACAAATTAAGGTGGCACTATGTGAAAATGTATGTTTTTTCTCCCTCGGAGGTACTTCCCTGCAAACATACTTTACAGTAACTCAAGTCATATGCCCAAGCTATGTTTTACTACTTAGTTGTGTGACAAGGGGTTTAATCAGCCTGAAAAATGTTGACACCTCAAGATGTGTGTTAGAAAAGAACATAATGCTTGATCTTTGGAACTTGGAACTAAAAGCTCACACTTTTCATTTAAAAGAAAATCAGGTAGCTACACACTAGTAGAAATAGATGGTGCAGAAAATTTTAAATTAAATATGAAAGATGCAAATTGTCAGCCATTAGACTGTGCTATTACCCTTGATTTAATGAAGCCCAATGTCTGGAGAAAGACCTCTAGCTTGTCAGGTTGTTCTCTATAAAAGGAATATTTTTCCTGTACCAGGTTGCTTTTTCCAAAGGCTTATTTTTAATATAAGCCCTTCTTACTTAAGGAAAGTCTGAGAGACAAAACTCACAGGCTCCTAAAACACATAGAACAAAGTTGATCGTATAAATTGAAGACAACACTTGGAAGAGCTTGCTGTATATAAAAAACATTCTGAATTAAAGTGTTTCTCAAGATATCTAAAGAATAGTTTTCTAATCAAATTTGACTTTTAAAATAATTCAATCATGTTGCTCTCAGATGAATATCAGATGAATACAAATGGTTCATAACCTCATTCATTCATTTCTTCATTTATTAAGTAATGACTGAATGGCTACCATATGCCAAGCTCTGTTGAGTTTTGAAGGGTGTTTATTTCAGTATCTCATTGAAGGTGTTATAGATGCAATGAATTACTCTGGAGCTCAAGTGGGCTTCCAATACAGTACTTGAAATCCGTGTCTTCAGAAAGAAAGACCTGGCATATGGTACCTCCAGAATGACTTCATATCTGAACACAGCCAGTCATTATCTGCATGAATGTCTCAGTCAATGTTTTCATCTCTACAATGGAGAATACCTAAGCGCTGTTGTGATGATTAAATGGGACATGGGGAAATGCCCAATAAATTTTAGCTAGAACTAATAACACTTGCAGTAGTACTTGATAGGAACAGAAGTAGTATTAGTATTTAGTCTAATACATTTAATATATATAGTATATTATACTATAATAATGTATACTATATCTAGGAAAACATCTAGGATTATTCTTAATTCTCATATGTTAAAGAATTAAAGAAGTTAATTTGCTTCTCTACAAATGACAATATGAGAATATTTACGTGTAAACAGAAATGTGATACTTGGGGGGAAAATGCCTTAAGGTCATAGTATTATAAACTAAGCCCACTGTGTCCAACGGCAAAACGAAATGAGAGAAATGGTTATTAGAAATGGCATCAAGTAGCCGGGCGTGGTGGCGGCGCTTGTAATCCCAGTACTTGGGAGGCTGAGACAGGAGGATCGGGGTTCGCGGCCAGCCTCAGCTACCTAGTGAGGCCCTCTGCAACTTAGTGAGACCCTGTTTCAAAATAAAGGATAAAAAATAGGGCTGGGGGTGTAGCTCGGAGGTAGAACACCCCTGTGTTCCATCCCTGGTACTGCAAAAAAAAAAAAAAGAATAAAAGAATAAAAAATAGGGCTGGGGTGTAGCTCGGAGGTAAAATGTCCCTGGGTTCAATTCCCAGTACCGCAAAAAAAAAAGAAAAAGAAAAAAAAAAGAAATGGCATTAAGTGAACCAAATAGATTCTGCCTTAGTGAACTACAACAGCAATGCCAATCTCAATATCACGTATGGAGAAGGGGAAGACGGAGTGGGAGCCAGGGGAAAGCTCACCAAGTGCTGCGTGCATGTATGTCTCTATCACTTTGAACTTCATTATGATGTGACAGTACAATACACCAATGAAATTATTTTTTAAAAAAATAGAAACACTGGAAAATAAAGAGAAATAACAACTAAGTTTCATTTCATTTGGTACAATAAAAATGAAACTCCATATAATGATTTGAAATAAAATCGTAGTGAAGAAGTAAAAAACAAGATGTGTGTGAGAGACTTCACAGAAGATCTAGCGCTCCTAACGTAGAATAGCATAAACTTGAACCAGAAGTGCTAGAATCTAAATAATTAGAAAGGAAATGAATGCCTTACCATCAGTCCAAGCACACAACTTGGACAAAAGTCTGGTGGCAAGTGGAGAGATCAGCGAAGAAATCTACCTCACTAGAACATAGACACAGAAAATAAGATAAGGTATGAGCTCTTAAAGTTAAAAAATGAAACAAACCATCTAAATTTAACTTAGTAGTCCATAGGTCTTATATTTATATTAAATATTAATATTCCTCAGTATGTGTATATTGCGGTTTCTCTATATTTAAAAATGAGGTTCTAAAACAACATTCTAACATTTGGAACCCCATAAACAGCACTGCTGTGATTATGTCTTTTTCAGACTACCTCCATACATTATAGGACTTTATTTCCTTATCTTTGTCCCTTATGTTGATATTTTTATGATAGCATTTGTGTATTCCCACTGCAGCTCTAGTACCTAATCATGCTGAGTCTTCTAGAAATACTTGAATAATAAATGTTCCAAGAACTAAGGAATTCTCTTTCTTGGACCATGCGGTAAAAAGGAGGATTTTAAAGAAATTATAAATACTATTAGGTTTTTATTGTCTATTTCAGGCTCATTTTCTTACCTCTGGATGGCAGTTCAAATTAAGACATGTACCTTGCATAAAACTGTTTTTTCTGTTATTCTTATCCTTATGTGTAATACAGTGCTTTTGGCAAAATTTGAGAAACAAGGAAAAAGTAATAATAGTAATTTTAAGAGACAAGGGAAGCACAGAAAAAGAAAAGAAAATCACTATTGCCATAGAGATTAATCTGAACCAATTGGGTAACAAGTAACTCGAAGGGAGGTTAGTAAGAGACAACAGGCAATTAGGTTAAATACACTTCCTTTCATTCAGTGTACATTCATAGAATCCCCAAGATAAACTTAACTACAAAATAACATTGTCTTCACTATTTGAAATGTTTCTGGACAAACCACAGACTGTTTTTTTAAGGAAAAACTGGTTATATTTGTAAATGGCAATTAAGACACAGACATGAGCCTTTACAAACTTGTAGGTTATTCATGATTATCCATCCCCAAATGTCCATCTGTCCATACTGTCTATAACAGGATGGGTCTATTTGCAAATAAATAGACTTGTATTTGTGTTCTAGGGTAAGTATAACAAGGTAGTTCAAACTAGGGAGCTTAAAACAACAGAAATTCCTTGTCTCACAGTTGTAGAAACTAGAAGGCTGAAATGAAGATGCCGACAGTGCTGGGCTCCTTTGAAACCTGTAGGGGCAAATCCTTCCTTGCCACTTCCTGGCTTCTACTGGTTTGCCAGCAGTCATTGGTGTTTTATGGTTCGCAGTTGCACAATTCTAATCTTTGCCTATCTAGCCACATGGCATTCACCACGAGTATGACTCTGTCTTCACATGGCCACAATCTTAAAAGGACATCGATTATATTGGATTAGGATCTCACTTTACTCCACTTTGACCTCATCTTAATAATCTTAACACATCTTAACTTCCACAAAGTGAGAACAATGTGTACATCTGGGGGAATGTGGGAAACTGTTCTAAATCTAAAAAACATTGGCTTAAGGATTTCTACCTTCTTGCTTGCTTTGGTAGAAGACTGCCTTTCTTGAGGGAACTAAAGATAGTGACCTCGATGCCTTTCGCTAGATAATCCATTTCCTCCTGTTTTACTACACCTGTTGCTTGCTTTGCTTAAAGGTGAAAGACAGGCCTAAGGAGGTTGCTGGAAACAGTAGCCTCTGCCGCTCTTGCAAAAATTGCCAGATAACAACTTATCTTGTAAAGCATTCCTAACCCAATGCTCTACTCCTTAGCCAGAGACAATTAATGATTTGATGACCCACCCTGTATTCTGTAAACTTGTAATAAAAGGAAGAGCTGAGCTTTGTTCAGGGAATTTGACTTTCTTGCCCTTCTCCCCTCTCACCTCTTCAAGACCAGGAATAAAGTCTCAAGAGCATTTATTTCATCGTGTCGTCCCGTGTGCTGCTGGTACAGAGCCCGGCAGGAGAAGAGAATTTCAAGTAAAATAAATGGCCGGTGCACAACTTAGGAACACTACTAACATGTCCAAAGAACAGCAAGGAGGTCTGTGTGAATGGAGAAAAGTGGGAAAGTTGGAGAGTAATAAATGTCAAAGAGGGAAGGAGGGGACAGATTTTGTGGGCCCTTGCAGGCTGGTGCAATAACTTTGGCTTTTAGAGTAAAGGAACAGTTTTAAGAACACAAGTGGCATAAACTGTCTTTTATTCTAAAGAATCACTGCAGGTGGTTGAGAGGTGCCAAGGACATTAGTAGGGAGAGCCATTAGAAGGATCTTGCTACTCAATGAGAAAGTAATGGCGTGGACCAGGGAAATAGACACAGAGCTATTGAAACATGATCAAATATGTTTTGAAGGTGAGGGTGAGCCACAAAACCTTCTGATGAGTTTTCATGGGGGATATGAGAGAAATGAGTACAATTCAGATCCAAGATCTAACTCTACTTGACAACTGGAGAGAAGAAATTGTCATTAACTGAGACAGGGAAGACTATGGGTACAGCAGATTTAGGGAGAAGATTGTGTGTGTGTGTGTGTGTGTGTGTGTGTGTGTGTTTTACTGAGGATTGAACCGAGGGGCATTCTACTTCTGAGCTATGTCCACACCCTTTTTATTTTTTTGTTTTGAAACAGGTTCTCACTAGGTTGCTGAAAGTCTTGCTAACTTGTTGAGGCTGGTCTCTAACCTGTGATCCTCCTGTCTCAGTGTCCCAAGTACTAGCATTATAGACATGGACCACCAGACCAAGGTGGGAGTCTCCTTTAATATACAAGTTTGAGATCGCAAGGAGGAAAGAAGTAGAAAGTTAAAAAATAGGAGTTTATGAATCTTTGGTTTTATTTAGAACATAAGACTGAATGAAATCACCAAATTGGTGAAGTTAATTACAGAAGACAACAGGGTCAGTGTGGGGCCCGGAGGGAGTACAGGCTGGTGGTGGGGACGTGACCTCACCCTGCCCGCACAGCTGTAGATGAGCACACATACTGCTATGACTAGGCAAAACACAATGCGCATGCGCGTGTCATGCTGCTGTGGACGTGCACCATATACTCAAGTGCATGTCCTTATGGATGTACTACGCAGGCGTACGTCCATGCTGACATGGACATGTGCCATCTTGCCCCGAACCCTATATCAGGGATGGCTGGAGAATAAAGTTGCTGTTTGTTCTCCTCCAGATGGCGGCTCTGCCTGCTTTCTTCATCCTAGGGATCTAACCACCTACAACCACAGCTCGCCCCTGACTGGACCCCTAACAGTTACAATTTTAAGAACTCTGGGAGAAGAAACGGAACAAGGAAACAAGACTTAGTTCCAGGAGTAAATCTTAAGGTCTGCATCAAGGAGGCGGGTATGATACACTGCATCATATGGTACTGCTACATTATTTAAGAAGAAACTGAGATATACCCACTGGCTTAAGCAATTTAATTAACTGGAAAGAACAATTATATAGAGTAAAAGAAGAAAAAGGTTTTAAGAACAGGAAGATAAGAGGGGAAATTGTGTCCAGAAAAAATTCCAAGTAGAGAATGGAATGGGCCAAGGATCAGTTTCATGGAGATTTAAATTTCATAGAAGATTGTATTTTTTAAATTGAGAATAGCAATATTCTTTGTGTGTGTGTGGTACTGGGAATGGAACTCTAGGGTCTTCCACCTCCAGGCCACATCCCCAGACCTATTTTATTTCTTATTTGGAAACAGGGTCTCACTAAGTTGCTGAGAGCCTAAGTTGCTGAGGCTGACTTTGAACCTGTGATCCTCCTGTCTCAGCCTTCCAAGTACTGGGATTACAGGCATGCGCCACTACGCCCAGCAGAATAGCAATATTCTAATATTTATTACTTTCAAGAATATAGCATATTTTTGTTTTATAGTATACTTTTAACTTTTCTTCATTTAAAAGAGAAAAGGTAAAATGAACCCGAATCAGGAGTTTGATGACTACATAGAAAATTATATAAAGAGAGGAAAAATATTCTAATCCAGCAAAGACTGATGTATTATGACTATCTCTTCCATTGTCAAAAAATCTACAGGGGATAATTATAGATTTGATGGGAATCCAAGTACTGGGGCAGGTGAAGAGATGGGTTGTGATTTGTAAAGGTAGGAGGTAGAAAGAATCCAACCGAGACAGGTGACAAGCGTATCCTTTCTGAAGTCTGAGATTGAAATCAGTCAAATTATCTACGAGTGTCAGGGAGATGAGAAGCAATGTTAAAAACTAAAAGGGTGAGTCGAATAGATGAACTGAGTCAAAACCTGAAGGTAATTCCAGAGTGTGTGGGTGAGGAAGGGGAGTAACAGGCAGGGAAAGTGTAGGAAATGTCAATATTAGAGAGATGAGCTGCCCTAGAAAACTCACACGACCCTGAATGAGATCACTCTACTCCTACTTCAGGAAGAAAACCAAGCCGCCTCTGAAAACTCTGTGGTTCCAAATATTTCTTTGCTTCTGGTTATTTTCAAATATGTATTATTATTATGGTTGTTTATTATTATTATTATTATTATTATTATTATTACTGGAGTGTGTGTGTGTGTGTCTGTGTGTGTATGTGTGTGTGTCTGTGTGTGTCTGTGTGTGTGTGTTACTGAGGATTGAACTCAGGAGCATTCTACCTCCGAGCTACACCCCCAGTCCTTTTTATTTGTTGTTTTGAAACAGGGTTCCTCTAGGATGAGAGTCTCGCTTTGTTGCTGAGGCTGTCCTCAAACCTGCTATCCTCCTGTTTCAGTCTCCCAAGTACTGGCAGACACCACCACATCTGTCTTCAAATAGGTATTCTTACCTGTAAATAGTAAATTACAAATGTGGATTTTAAATAAACCATTTTATGGCATCGATTTTGCTCTTTGTTTTCATATATATATATATATATATATATATATATATATCCCTTTAATCTATGCTCAGAAAATAGAGTTTAGTATATACTATTTAGTGAATATTGATGTTCTTATAGTTAATGGATAAATGTAAGCAAATGACTTCTATGATGAGTATAACACATGATTAATTAAATAATTTATATTTTATGTTAGTCAGAGAGGGATTTAATATAGGAAATTGGATGCATACCAATTTGGTGGAAGGCTGAAGGAGAAAGCTTTTAAAATTGGCTTCTAGGATGGATTTCTTCTTTTTTATTAAATTTATTTGTATTTACTTATTTTAATTAAATGTATTTAAGTGGTACATAAAACACAAAAAATATACATCATAATGAGATAATGTGGTGTTTTGATGTATATATAAATCATCTAATGCTTAAGTGGGATTAAATATGTCTATCTTCTTAAACATTTATCATTTCCTTATGGTGAAACTTCCCAAATCCTTTCTTCTAGCTTTCTGAAATGTACAGAACATTATTGTTTCCCATAGTCTCCCTACTGTGCAGTCACACACCAGAATGTCTTGCTGCTCTTTTAACTGTGACTCTGTACCCATTGATGAACATTTTCCCATCGCTCTTTGAATCAAACAATACAAATACAGTAGAAGAAATTGCTTTTCCAAAAACCTGGTGAATATATTATTTAAAAGAATATGTACTTATGAAATAAAATTTGACCTGTAGTTTGTGGAACTTAATGTAGTTCAAACTATATTTAAAATACTAGATATGTGTCTGAAAAAAATGTGAAAGAAAATAATAAGAATGTCTTGGGATTCTTTTAAAAAGTTAAATGTAATCAGTGAGAAGCAGAAAGTAAAGCTGACCACTATATTGATGCTTATTTTAATCACACAAATAAAGTTGTTAGCTATAATTGCTTTTTTATTTAGGGTCTTTTTTTATCTGTCTTTTTGGAACTGGGCATGGAACCCAGGGCTGTGCACTTGCAAGGCAAGCACTTTGCTACTGAGGTACATCTCAGCCCTTGATTTTTCATTTAAATACATCAACTTAGAATTAACCTCATTACTTCAAATTAATAGTTAACTGGGAAGTGTTACTGAAATTAAATATAGCACATTTTGTTGAGATCAAAAGTGGTCTTTTTAATAAGCGCAGAGGTTGTGTTATATTTGAATATTCCCCAACCCCTGAATATTTTGGAGTATTACTATGCAAAGACTAGCCTTTTAAAAGTTTTAAACTACCACCAAATATGATCTCATTTTATTTGATATTTCTGAAGAACTCTTAAAAGTAAATAAGATGAGCAAACCTTTCATTTGACATTTGTTGAATTTAAATATTCATAAGGTTATTGATATTTAAACATCATCTACTGAAGAGCTCAATTTCAATGAACCAATCAAAGTATCAAATTCAGATGTATTAATTTGGGATGATGAGCGTAGTTTATAAGAGGAAAATTTTTTATTGGAAAATGGGATTTAAGTGTATATCTGTTTGAATGTATAAAAACTGGAAATGGTGAATCAACTTTTTTCACTAAAAATATTACTTCCCTCTGAATTGTAATATCTGCTATGCATTATTTTATGGTATTTTAATTGAAGTAATTTTTGCTATACATATTAAAAAAGAGACATTTTGGCCTTGGGAGAAAACTTTACTAAAATTTTTCATTTTGAGTGGGAAAATAGTGGATTTTCTAGAGGGGAAAAAAACCCTCTTGATCATACACATGAATTTCATATCATTTGTACTAATAAAAAGTTTACTTGGAAACTGAAAAACAATGCACTTGTTTTTAGACCACAGAAATTCATGTAAGGACAGGTGTTAGCATATAAAATTTAACCGAAGCATTGAGATTTTTAAGACTAGTTGCAAAACTATTCAGTATTCAAGATCCTGTTGGACTCTAAAAAATAATAAAAATGCTCTTCTGACTCAAAAGTCAGATTTTTTTACATAACATTTTGTAGAGATTAAGAAATTTCAATCTCTACCCTTTAAATAAAAAATAGTTATTTTATATAGATGTATTAGTTTCATTAGAGAACATATGTCAAAATTCAATGTTTCATTGAGAATAGGATAGATGGGGAATTTTGAAATCAAAAGAAAGAGAATGAATATTCAAATACAAAAGGTGCTGAGACAGCTGGTAATGATTAAGATGTAAAAGTATCATCCCCTGTATACAATGTGAAACTCTAGGAGGTATAATCATTAAATCACTGGACAAACAGACTATATTTATTTGCTTAGAAAAAATGGAAGTCACATAAATATAAAAGCAAAGGAAGAAACAGTAGTGCGAAAGATGAATGGGTTTTTGGTACATAAAAAATAAATGTAAAACATTCCAGGCCAAACACTACCAGAAACAAAATTTAAAAACACAAATCACAATCCATAAAAAAAAATGTTTGCACCTTTCTGGGCAGAAAGATAATGTTCTTACCATAAAGTAAGTTCTCATAGATCGATAGGAAAAATCAAATAACTTAAAAAAGTATCCAAAAAGATAGATGAATAACTAAAAAGTGGTATAAATCAGCTATTTAATGTGAAAATATATAACCTTATTTATTGTAAAAGAGGAACAAAATAAAATCATAATTGTGCTACCATTTATTCCTAATCAAATCAACATTCTTTTAAGGTAATCGTAGTACCATGATGGTGCCATGATGGTGAATTGGTAATACTTATCAGAGTCCTTGTGAAAGAATATTTATATTTTTATCCCAAGATGCTACTACTAGAAACTTAGTCTAAAAAAATAAAAAATGTAGGCTAAACAAGATTAAAACAAAACAAAATAAATACATAAAATAAATACACAAGATGGCTACTGAAAATTATATAATATATTCAAATTGGAAGCAAATTCAATGTATAAGAAGGCCATTAAGTAAATAAATCTTCATGTATCTATTCAGTAAAATATTCTGCAAGCACTGGGAACCATATTTTGCAAGAATACTTAATGACAGGAAAATGTTTCTGATGAATTTTTAAGTTTAAAATGTTATGCTATGAAATAGGAGAATAGTAATACTAAATTATTAAATTATGTGTAAATGATGAATAATACAAAATGTGTGTTGCATAAGTGAATGTGTGCTGGTGTATATTCATGTGTGTGTGGTTATATAAGTTTTAGAAAAAATATCTAGAAGGTGATACCCCATTAAATCCATTTGTACCCTATATATCTATGATGATCTCTGGGTTATAGAATTGCAGGTGTTTTTTTCTTGTGTTGTTGTATACTTTTTGTCTCAAGGAGCATATATCATCTATTTAATTCTATTTTTTCTTTAAAAGTCTGTTGAGAGACGTAAGTAAAGTTCTACATCTGATAGAAGAAAGGTTCCAAGACACCAATTGCAGATCTCAGTATTAGATGATTTTACTTTCTGGCTGAACCTAAAAATCCTTCCCAAGAAACAGTGTAGGTTCCCAAATAATTGGATTTTGTAGTAGATCTGACAACTGTTTTCCACTCTATATTTATCCTCTTTGAATACAGTATTAGTCAGAATAACCTAGGTGTTTTGGCAACATATTGACTCCAAAATATCACCTTATTCCCCAAATTTTGCCTTAACACAAAAAATGTGTATTTCTCATTCCAGGTAAATATCCTGTGAAGTAGGGTATGGTGGTGCATCTCTGTAATCCCAGTACTTGGGAGACTGAGAAAAGAGCATCACAGATTCGAGATCAGTCTTAGCAACTTAGCAAGACCCTCAGCAACTTAGTGAGACCCTGTTTCAAAATAAAATAGAGCTAGGGATGTAGCTGGGAGATAGGATGCTCCTGGGTTCAATCTCCAGGACCCTGAGCACACACACAACTTCCTGAGAGAAGACAAAGGGGAGGCCACACAGTCACTGGGGAGCCCTGCTGAAAGAGGTGCTGCTGCCAAGTCATTGCTGAGCCCTCAGGCACAAATGGCCTTCTTGTTCCCTACAACAGGGGAAGGGAGAACAAACAGAGCTGGTGGATTTTAAATGTTTCTGCTGAGAAGTGGCAATGACACTTCTTATAACACTTTGGCCAGAAAGAGTCAGGGTCCCACCTGACTGCAAAATCTGGGATATGTAAGACAAGATATGGTGTCCACAGAAGGAAAGGATTAAAACTTCACATAGTCAGTGAGCATGCATAGGGTGGACAAAAAATGAATTTATTTTTTAGCAATACATCTTCTCAAAACTTTTCTATTTCCTAAATGTACAGCAACAGTTCTAAGGCTTCATATTCATTTTCTCTCTCTTTCTCTCTATCTCTATCTCTATCTCTATCTCTATCTATCTATCTATCTCAGTCTCAATCTCTCTCCTCTCCCTCTTTTTTTGTGTTTTGTTTTGTTTTTTGTTTTACAGTGCTGGGATCCAACCCAGAACCTCACACATGCTACAAGAGCTCTACCACTGAGCTATATTCCCAGCCCTCTTTTCTTTATTTTAAACTTAAGATTTTGTAATTTGAGAAAGAAAGGAAGGATATGCTTTTTCTAATGCATAAAAATCTAGAATAAAATGTGCATACAGGAAGGGGCTAATAATAGACTTCTTCATTGTGACAGATGCTTTTGCTCATCTTCTTCTTCACCTCCAGCACAAACGTGGTGGGAAGGTTATCAGGCCCACTTTACGAAAGGTAAAATGAGATACATAGAGTCCAAGCAATTTGGCCAAGAGCATATTAACAAGTGTTGGAAATGGAGTTCAAATCTAAAAATGCTTGATTTCAAAGGTAACGATGTTCTCAGCATACCATATTGCAATCAGATGAAACCGCAGTGTCCCCTCAAAAATTTCAATCTGAATCAACCAAGGTGGGCTGGTAATAATTACAGGTACACAATCCTGTAAAAGGCATATTCCATTGTTGGATTGGGCTTCTTGATAGAATTTCTTCTCTTATGATTGTTTTTTGTAACTTCAATAATGTCTACTGAAACTAGATCTGTTTTTGTGTGACCTATGGTAATTCACTTTCATATGCCTGAGCCTCATTTAACACATTTGTACTAGGCACAAAATAAGGCTTATAATACTCAAATGTTGCAGAAATATGCTTCATATATTAAAAGTACTGTTGTTGAACTTAATGCTTTTTACTCACACTTGGGTCCACTTGAATAAGCTTCATGTATGAATGTATGTATGTAAAAATTTATAAAAAGGGATATATAATAAGTTTTTAACTATGGTTAATTCTGGGTAGTGATATTTTACCCTTATGTTTTTGTTATTTTTTATATTTTCTAACACTTATTCAGTGATCATGCATTCTTTTTATAATAAGAAATAAAACTATTGGAAATAAACTATTTCAAATTAACTCTATGTATAAATGAGAGTCCTATTTTGCAAACCAGCATTCCCTATTTTGTCAAACTTTTCTTTTGTGACATATTGTTAAATTTCACCCCATAGTTATGTTTACAGTCTTCCTAAATATCTTCTAATACCATTATTGTATGGTTTCAATGTTTAGGTTTTTATTTGATCCAATATTTATTTTTGTGTGTCATGAAAGCTAGATTTTAATTTAATGTTTCAAAATGTTTCCTACTATTAAATAATCTTTCATTTTCCCCCTTTGCTTTGACATGCTGCTTTTAAAATCAAAGTAAATCTTGGTATGTCTATAGATTTGTATCTGAACTCTGTTGAAATCCATTGGATCAAGGATCTATTAACATATCATTACCTTGCTAGCTTAACATATTATATTTAAAGTTCTTCTGTATTCATCTTAACATAGTTACTATTGAATAATCCTTTATTTCTAATGCATTTGATCAATTGCTTTCTTGATTTTTTAACATATGTCTGGTAATTCTTTCCCCATCTGTTATTTTCAGCATCCATGTGCCATTTTGTTTTAGATGTGTTTTTTGTGGACTATTAGATTTTGGTTTCTGTTTCTCCTAAGCCATGGGACTGAAAACTTTTCTACACAAGTCACTCTTTGCTCACAGCCCCCACCAAACAGACTGAGGTGTGCCAACACCTGTGTAAAATGTAACCATTCAAATTAAATGACTGTAATTAGCCCTTTTACAACAGTTTCTAAGAACCTTTCATATATTGATTCATTTAATAATCAAAACAACCTTATAATGTTCTATCGCGAGCTACTATTATCCCCATTCTACAGATGAAGAAACTGAAGGACAGAGACTTGCCCAATGTCACACACATGGAATTTAATCTCAGGTCATGTGGCTCCAGAGTCCACAGTCCTGATCAATACAATATGTTCCTACTCATTAGTGAATGCTGGAACATCTATTTCACCCTATCTTGACTATCTTATTTCACAAACTGGTTGGGTTTGTATCGCTTGTGTAATGAAGTGCCACAAACTCAATGGTTTGAAACCACCCATGTATTATCTCACTGTTGTGTGGTTCAGAAATTGAGTGTACCCAGCTGAATCATCTTCTTCCAGTTTTAGGAGGCTCACTGTCAAAATGTTGGCATTACTTTCTGGAAGCCTGAGGGATAAATCTACTTCCAAGCTCCGTAGAGTTGGCAGAATTCACTCCAAGCAGTTGTGGGACTATGGTCCCTTTCCCTTGTAGATTGTCAGCCCGTAGTCATACTCAGCTTCTAGAAGCTTCCTGCACTCCTCGGTTCATGCCCCCTTTGCCTTCAAAGCCAACAGTAAAAAGTTAAGTCTGACTCTGCATTTGTATTCACTTCTCTTCTGCTTTTCTCCTCCCCTCCATCTCGCTCTCCTCTTGTCCTCTTCTGCTCTCAGGGCTCAGATGATTACAGTGGATCCACCCAGGAAATCTAGAAAAATCTTCCTATTCTAAGGTCAGCTGGTTAGTAATTTTAATTCCATCTGCAAAGTCCTTTCAGAGCACCACCCAAATTCATGCCTGACTAAACAATCAGAGAACAGGAAACTTAGAGGTACATCTTTAGAATTCTCTCCACCAGGCTTTCTGTTTAATTTTTTGTTACTTTCCTACTCTGCATTTCCAATCTGAAAATACAGCCTCTTAAAAATATTTATTCTACGTTTGCTATAAGTTAATTTTCCTAGCAAGAGAGCTGGAGAAAACTTATTTCATCTCCATTTGTGCTGCTTATCTTAATAAGTCCGTTCCCATCACATCTTTAACTGCATTTTATAAACATATATTTTCATTTCCCACAGGTTTTTAAGACTTGGGGAAAACATTTTTTTAGCTTATTTTGCTTAGCTAGTCAGACCATTATATTAAATTTCCTTTTAATTGAGGAAACTGTCTAAGAACACTTTAAATACACAACAATATTTACCTATTTTCACACTGCCCTTACAGAAGTATTTTTGCACATTACTTTATGACTATATTTGCATTTCACATGACTGCAATCACAGTGTATAAAACATTTTCTTTTGTCTAGATTCAAAACTATATTCTAACTGATTATTTCATTCCCTATGAACTTTCCATAACTTATGGAAGCTACCTGGGAAAGTAATGTATGACCTTCTAAGCATGGTATAAAGACCTTCTAAGACCAGGCTTCTGCCAACTTATCCTCCCCAAATATCACCTCTATTCATTTGACCCTCGTGTGTTATATGTTACATCACAGCATAGCGAGAATTTTGTAATCTTACCTTTGTGTTCATGTTACCCCTCTGACAACATTTTCTTCAGGTGAGTGGCTACTTTTTGTCTTTCAAGAATATGATGATGAGTCACTTCCCTTCAGGACATTTTCCTAAAATGGGTTAAAGTGTCTCTCCTGTGTGTACCCATAAAATGTTCCACAGATAGATAATTTTGGGGGGGGTGATACTGGAGATGGAACCCAAGGGTCTTCTACCTCTTCTACATCCCCAGCCCTATTTTATTTTTTTATTTGGAAACAGGGTCTCACTAAGTTGCTGAGGCTGGCTTCGAACCTGCGATCCTCCTGTCTTGGCCTCACAAATACTGCGACTACAGGCACACGCCACCATGTCCAGCTCTTCCCATATTTTTATTACAATTTTTATCACGTGTACTTGCAACCATCTGATTATTTTCATAGCTCTCACCTCACTTTAAAGCCCTTGTAAAGCCGAGCATGGTGGAGCACACTTGTAATTCCAGTACTTGGGAGGCTGAGACCAGAGGATCTGTGTTTGCAGCCAGCCTCAGCTACTTAGTGAGGCCCTCCACGACTTAGTGAGGCCCTCCGCGACTTAGTGAGACCCTGTTTCAAAATAAGGAATAAAAAGTAGGGTTGGGGGTGTAGCTCGGGGGTAGAATGCCCCTGGATTTCATTCCCAGTACCAGAAAATAAATAAAAGACACTTTTAGAACCTAAGCTGCTTCTATCTCAAGACCTTTATAACTTGATCCTCAGCCAGAAACATTGTTCTTCCATTAGTCTTATATATTTGATTCCTACTCTTCATTCAGAGCTCAGTTCCAGTATCACCTTTAGAAAGGTCTTTCTTGATCTACCAGTATAAAACAATCTCCCACTCTTCATTCTTACCCCAATAGAGGCAAGTTGATTTTATATCAATGAATGTACAATTGTATGAAATTATCAGTGTTTACTTAGGTATTGTCTCTTCTCACTCTCAATTGAACGAATACTCCAGGAAAGACCTTGTGTGTCTTTTTCATATGGTTCTCCAGCACCTAAAATCATAAAATAGTTCCTCCTCATCTGTGGAGGAATATATTCCAAGTAAAGTTTTTAATTTAAAAAAAATTTGAATTTAGCTATGGAAAAAATCCCAAATATAAAGAATACATTCAGTAATGCACTCGCATCATTATATCAGTTGAATAAAAATGTCCTTTTCTGATCACAATTTGGATAATTGATTAGCAATGGCAATGATTCAAAGCAAAAATTGGCAAAAGGGCTGTCTTTTTAAATTGCAGTATTCATTATGATACAAAGTGTTTATAAATGCAGTTAATTCTATACTTATTCCTCTGGTCCTTGAACAAATTTAATGGAACCAATAACATATTTCCTTGGTTTTAATTATGCACAGTAAGTACTTTTGATGTTGCCAATTTTCCTAAAGAATAGCACATGTTGCCTTTTACTCAATAGCTTTGACTGTGTGCATTACATGCTAAACATTTTCTTCTTCCTATAGCAGCTATTAAGCGTGTTGACAACCACAATGTCCCAGCATGGCCAGGCATCCCCTGGGATGTCTCTACTCAAAAGAACGTAATTTTTAAATATTCACTCTCTAAATAATAATATATAACTTATTTTAAATATTAAAACTAAGATACTACCTCCAGTGGAAATTTGAAAGATAGTAAAAATTTGGAGGAATCATGTTTGGTGCTGACTTATAAAAATGCCTTTGCCTTTTTTCAAATCTTATAACCTTTCTTCTATTTTACTATTTATTGAAATATACTTGTGTGTTAGGGTGTGTCTGTTTATTATGTGTAGCCATATGTGTCTGCACATGAGTGTGTATCATGGAGACAAGCTGTTTCATGATGACTTCGGATGCCCAAGCTCTTACAAGATGCCTTATTCTGAAGAAAGCTCGATGGCTATTGATGCCTGTGGAACTGAGCCAACTGTTGTACTGCTGTTTATTATATTGGCTTATACTCCCCCACAAAACAACAACAAAAAAAGCAGAAAGACATTCTCTTCATCTCCTATTTCTTTCTCTCTCGTATACTCATTCACAGACAAGCTAATAAACGTGCACATAAAACTAAACCATTACACACTTTTAAATACTTTTTTATGGTGTCTTTTGAACGATCATTTGTTCCCTTTGCTTTCTGAATAATGGGAGCACTATATGAGCTTCATAAAACCCACATGAAGTAGGTATATTTCAAGTTAACTATAATGGTGACCCTTTTTGCTCAAGTAACATTAAGCATCATTGAGAACGCCAGACAAACTTTCATTTTAATTTCTCTCTCTAAATGAAACTCCCCAATAGCTTTCCTAGAGCCCTATCTATAAATATTGTGGTCATTTGGGTGAAAAAGTTTATAATGGCTTTGTTCCACAGAAACAAGTTCCAGGAGGAAGAAAAAGGAAGAGTTCCAACCAAGATCCAAAAACACTTGTCAGGCTGGAGGTGGGAGGGATGCAGAATCATAATTAAATGGAATTCAAACAACACCAGAAGTGTAGTTCAAACATAAAGTAAAAATAACGATGGCGGGTTGTGGATGGATGGGTTAGAAATAGACAGAATATGAAATGCCACACATATAGTAAACACTTTATAAATGTTAGATATGTTGTACAAATATGTATTTAAGATAGTTACCAAGCCAGGCGTGGTGGCACACGCTTGTAATCCCAGTGCTTGGGAGGCTGAGACAGGAGGATCTGGGTTCGCGGCCAGCCTCAGCTACTTAGTGAGGCCCTCCGCAACTTAGTGAGACCCTGTTTCAAAATAAAGAATAAAAAATAGGACTGGGGGTGTAGCTTGATGGTAGAATGTCCCTAGGCTCAATCCCCAGTACCAAAAAAAAAGAAAAGAAATAGATAGAATATAGGTAAAAAATTGATGGGAGATAAGTAAATAGAGAGATAATGAGACAGACAGATACACAGATAAACAGGCAGATTTAGAAGTAATCCCAGAGACAGAGACACAAATAAGGTTGATCATTCAGGGCTCTGGGAAGGGAATGTTCTATTTTAACTGGTTTCCAGTTCCTGTTGCTAAGGCTTGCTGAGGTGTGAAAAGAACTGTCACTAAATGAATATTAACAGTTCACGTACTACTAATAATCATCCATTGAATGTGTATATATGCAACTGCTGGATTATATAGTTTTTCTTTAATCCTTACAATAATATCCTGAAGATTTTACAACTTTTGTCATTTCACAGATGATAAAACAAAAACATAGAGTGTGTAAAAAACTTACACAAGGCCAGGTGTGGTGGCACATGTCTGTACTCTCAGTACTTGGGAGGCTGAGACAGAAGGATCGCAGGTTCGAGGACAGCCTCAGCAAGTAGTGAGACTCTCATCCTAGCAAGACCCTGTTTCAAAATAAAACTAAAAAATAGGGCTGGGAGTATAGATTGGAGGTACAATGCCCCTGGGTTCAATCCCCAGTACTACAAACACACACACACACACACACACACACACACAAAACTTGCACAATTGCACAAGGACAGGACATAGAGCTAATAAATCAATGACAGTCAAGATTTGAACTCAAATCTCTCCGACTCTGTTCTCTGAAATCTCAACCACTGGATCTGCATGGTCAAAATAAGGTAGCCATTAACCACATATAGGTATTTAAGTTTAAATTAATTAAAGTAAATAAAATTAAATATTACCCCCACACCCACACTAATCACATTCTGAATGCTCAATAGCCACATGAGTTCAGTGACTACTACCTAGAACTGTGTAATAGTACAGCTGTAATAGTCTAAACTGCTTTATCAAAAATTATTCCCATACATGAGGGAGGAATGCTTACACCAGAGACAAATACCTGCTACTCCTCTTCAAGAGGTCATGGTTGATATATCCTCTTTCCTATTCAGAGATTCTCAACCTCAGCCCTATTGACTTTTGATATCTGAATAATTTCTTTTAATAAGGAGCTGTTCTGTGCATTTCAGAATATTTAGCAGCTTCAGTGGGCTAAATGCTTATGTCCTTCCAAAATTCATAGGTTGAAATCTACAACATATGATGTGATGTTATTAGGAAGTGGAGCCTTTGATAGGTGATTAAGTCCTAAGAGCCGACCTCTCCTGGGTGGGATTTGTGTCCTTATAAAAGAGACCTCAGAGAGATGTCTCACCCTTCCTCCATGTCACATCACAGTGAGAAGAAGTTCATCTGTGAGGAAGCGGGCCCTTGCCAGAAACCAGATCTGCCAGCCCCTTGGCCATAAACCAACCTAGGTTGCTCCACCTTTTTTCTTGTGTTTCTCAAGAATAACTGTAGAATGTGTGGGGAGTGCAACATCCTGAGATAGGGAAGGGCCACCTCCTTCCAGTCCCCCCTAACTTGTGGAGGGAATGTAATATCTTCAGTTAGGCAGGAGCTGCTCTGGACATCGTAGGCTTTTGTCTTTGTTCCTTTCTGTTCTAGGAGCAGTATGTCCTTCCAAGCTTCACCCAGGGGTCACATAGTCCCCATTGTATATAACCCAGAATGGGTTGTCATTCAGGGTGCTAATGCAGTGCGAAGCGGCCACACACAGTCAAGATTCCATCTGCCCCGGACAGCTTTCTTGAGCCTTGCAAAACTGGCTCCCAATGGATCAAAGAGTTCTTCTGTCCCCTGTTGCCAATCTGTAAGTGTTATAATCTCTTTCACATAACTTGTTTAAGTCATGCCAGTTTCTCTGGTAGGAATTATTAATCTACTAATTCTACACATGAGAAAAATTAAGGCTCAGTCACCAGACTCAGACAATTAGGTAACCAGTGTCTGGTGGACCTAAACAGTAGCCCAGGATGCAGTGGGCATAAGCATATGGCCTCCTGTTTCTGGTGTTTGGCATAGTGATGACCTTGGATAGTCTCCATGCAAAATGGACATCCTTTCTTGGGATTAGTAGTTAGTGAACCTGTTCACAGATAGTTGTTTGCTATAGCAGCCCAAAGGGACTGAGAGAACGGCATCCATCGGCCTCTACTCCCTCGTTGCCAGTAACATCCTCTCCCAGTTGCGATAGCTAAAAAGATCTCCAGACACTGCAAAATGTTCCCTGTGGAACAAAATCATTCTTGGCTGAGAACCGCTTCATGAGATCTACCACAATAAGACGTGGAGACACAAACACGTTCTATACACTCTGAAAAGAATGACTTTTTTTGTGGTACTGAGGATTAAACCCAGGGGCATTCTACCTCTGAGCTACACTCCCAGTCCTATTTTTTATTCTATATTTTGAAACAGGGTCTCACTAAATTGTGGAGGGCCTCACTAAGTAGCCAAGGCTGACCACGAACCCACGATCCTCCTGTCTCAGCCTCACAAGTACTGGGATTATAAGCATGCGCCACCACGCCTGGCTATGACATTTATTTTAAAAATATTTAAGACAAACCTTTGTACTTCCTGGACCTAAAACAGTGAGGGGGCCAGAGCCAATGCAGCTACCAGAAAGCTTCCCCCTCTTGGCAATTGGAGCCCAGGATTCTGCTTCTCTCATGCAGCTTGGAGCATAGCTGTTTGAGAACCCATGGACTTCTGAAGTAATGCACTGACCCACTTACATCCAAAATTGTATCAATGATTCAGACATGGTGGCCCATACCTATAATCACAGTACCTGGGAGGCTGACAAAGGGCGATCACAGGTTTGAGACCAGGCTCAGCAACCTAGCAAGATTCTCAGCCACCAAGCAAGACGCTGTTTAAAAAAATAATAATTGAATCCATCAATGGAAAAATAAAGAAAAATGCAAATATGTACCATGTGCCATAACCTGACACTTTATGGCCTTTTCACAATAAGTCATGTTCTCACAGCATCAGTCTTAGTTCAAATTCCCCAAGAAGCAGGCCCCGAAGCAACAGATTGGAGTCTGAGCAGTTTATTTGGAACATGGTACTAGTAACAACCCATAGGGCAGTAAGTCAGAGAGATAAGCAAGGGAACTTGGTAAATAAAATGTATGTTATCAGTTCAGTTACCATAATGGGTAACTGGAGTTGAATCCCACTGAGAAATTCTGAGAGTGTTTCAGAGTTACCACACACTGAGGGAAGAGAACCAGAACATTTACTCACTGAGGTAGCCATCCATGGAGCGGGGGCTTCTAAATGAGGCAGGTGGTCTATTAATTCCTCTGCACTTCTAACTTGCCCTAAACAAGCAGAAAAGCCTCAGACCAAAGCCTTCTAGCAGTTGGCCAGCACCATTATCATGAGAGAGTTCTGGGAAAGGGTGTCAGGGCAAAGAGCACTCAATGTTACAGTAGATATGTACCCGTACAACTATTTCTAAATCCCTGTCTATGTGTCTACCTGTGCATCGGTAATTAGCATAGAGGTTAAGGATCTCAGATGTCAGACAGACCTCAGTGTGACTCTATTCCAAAGCATTCTCCCTAGTACCTGGTATTCATTGAGCACTTTCTAAGTAAATTCTGTTAAGGAGGCAAATTCTCAAACAGAAAAGAATAAGCAGATCATTATCTCCTGACTCTTCCACTTCGTTCCCTATCTATTCCGACCAAATTCATTCTCCCTTGATTAAAAGTACTTTATGTGAATTACCCTCCCCCATTTAGTTGTGCCAACTTTTAGGATGGGAATTGTTAACATGTTAATTTTACAGATGAAGAAATCAAGGCTCAGAGTGACTTGTCAAAGACCACCCATACTAATCAAAGTTGAATAAACATAAGTAATTTGACACCAGAAGCCATATACTCTTTTTTTTTTTTTTTTTTGTAGTACTGGGGATTGAACCCAGGGGCATTCTACCTCTGAGCTACAGGTATGCACCACCATGCCCGGCTCATGCACTCTTTTTTTTTTTCTTTTTGCAGTACGGGGGATTGAACCCAGGGGCATTTTGCCTCTGAGCTGCACCCCCAGCCCTTTTTTTTATTCTTTATTTTGAAACAGGGTCTCACTAAGTTGCGGAGGGGCCTCACTAAGTAGCTGAGGCTGGCTGCGAACCCGGATCCTCCAGTCTCAGCCTCCCAAGTACTGAGATGGCAAGAGTGTGCCACCACGCCTGGCTTCATGCACTCTTAGTGATTATGCTATCTCATCTTCAGAAGGAAGAAGATACATACAGTTAATTGTGCTATTTCTTATAAGTAAAGGACATCTGGAGAAAATTTATAACACCAAATATCAGAGGCAAGAGAGATGAGACCCAAAGGGAACTTTCAGGTTCTACATAAAAAAAGAAGCACCAAGTTTCTGTCTTTGGGGAGAGGACTATGTAGGATCACGATAGTATAATGACTCTCAAAAATCAAGAAAGTGGAAATGACAAAATTTAAGACAGGGGCTTAAAGATTGGTTTTTAGGCAATAGTGCTTTATAAATACTTTAAAGTACATGACAAGTGCCAATCATTTTTTTGTTTGGCAATGGGGACTAGGGATTGAACAACCCAAGGGCATTCTACCTCCAAGCTAGTCTCCCAGCCCTATTTCATGTTTTATTTTGAAACAGGTTGCTGAGGGTCTCGCTTAATTGCTAAGGCTGTTTTTGAACCTGTGATCCTCCTGTCTCAACCTTCCAAGTACTGGGATTACAGGCGTGCACCACCCTGCCCAGCTATGAGTGCCAATCTTAAAAGCTTTCTCTCCAAGGAACTCAAGAATCCTCAAGAAATGAGGAAGTAAATGTCTTATAACTTTTAGGTGCAGAGAGATTCAGGATATCCCAATGGACAACAGACTATCCATTGAGAACTAAGAATCCGGACCAGGTATGGTGGCACCCTCCTGTGATCCCAGTATTTGGGAGGCTAAGACAGAAGAATTGGAGATTTAAAGCCAGCTTCAGGAACTTAGTGAGGCTCTCAGAAACTTAGACCCAGTTTCAAAATAAAATAAATAAGTAAATTAAAAGAGCTAGAGGTATAACTCAGAGATAGAATGCCCATGGACTCAATCCCCAATAATATCCCCTACACACACACACACACACACACACACACACACACACACACACGAAATAGAAAAAGAGACAGAAAGAAAGAAAAAGAAACCAGGAATCACACCTGTAATCCCAGAGATTTGGGAGTCTGAGGCAGGAGGGTCACAAGTTCAAGGCCAACCTGGGCAAGTCAGTGAGACCCTGTCTCACAATAATAATAAATAAATAAAAAGGGCTGAGTATGTAGCTCAGTGGCAGAGTACCCCTGGGTTCAATTCCCAGTACCTCATTAAAAAAAAAAATAATGTAGAAAGGAAGGTAGAGTGTCAGACCAGGGGAAATCACTTTAGAACTAGAAGAACTTATTGAAAGCCAGGCGTGGTGGCACACGCTTGTAATCCCAGTACTTGGGAGGCTGAGTCAGGAGGATCGCAGGTTTGCGGCCAGCCTCAGCTACTTAGTGAGGCCCTCCGCAACTTAGTGAGACCTTGTTTCAAAATAAAGAATAAAAAATAGGGCTGGGGGTGTGGCCTGGAGGTAGAATGCCCTTGGGTTCAATCCCCAGTACTGCACAAAAAAAAGAATAAAAAATAGGGCTGGGGGTATAGCTCGGAGGTAGAATGCCCCTAGGTTCAATCCCCAGTTTCAAAAAAAAAAAAAAGAAGAAGCAGAAGAACTTATTGAAAAGATAGAGATGGAGCCGGGAGTGGTGGCGCACACTTGTAATCCCAGTACTTGGGAGGTTAAGACTGGAGGATCCAGGTTGCAGCCAGCCTCAGCTACTTAGTGAGACTCTCTGCAACTTAGTGAGACCCTGTTTCAAAATAAAGAATAAAAAATAGGGCCGGCGGTGTAGCTCAGAGGTAGAATGCCCCTGGGTTCAATCCCCAGTACTGCAAAAAAAAAAAAGAAAAGAAAAGATAGAGATGTCTGTGATTGACCAGCCCCTTTTAGGGGGCTGGACTTATGGAGAAGCACAGAAACCCAGTTAGACTTTATTCATGTCTCCTGTCCTCTAAAGTAGCCCAAGTACACATCACACTCCAGGAACCGCTACAGAACCCATGGTTGCCCAAATTAATGCTAAATAACAACCCCCTACAGAATATTTAAATAAAATTTAATATTTAAATAGCTTTCAAAAATGTAAACTGCCGGCTAAGAAACAACAAGGCAGGTCTTTAAGGATTTCTCAAAAATAATCAGGCTTCACATGTCTGGTTGAGCCACAACATTTTGACAAAATGTCAAAAGGAGTCAAATTATACACGCACATCCCCTGCCCCTTCACCCCCAGCCCCACAGGCATCCCCTCCATTGCCCTTGCTGTTCTCACTGGCATTTTGCCAAGGTTTATGATCCTAGTTCTGTGACACTCCGGAGTCTCCAAGTACCTTAAGGACTATCAGATTCCCATAATGAGATTAATTTTAGTTCGCTTCAATTTAAAAAGCAAATATATGTCAGACTGTACTTTTAGGAGACAAAATGACACCGTGAAATTAAAGGTTTTTGCCTCCTGGCAGGCTAGCAGGGCTGACCTTGAGCAGAAGTAGACAATGTTTTCCCTGCCGCACCTTTCCCTTCCTCTTTGCAGTCAGCCTCCACTTCCCAGGAGTCTACCACTACCCACCGTCTTGCTCTGTAAGGCAGTGAAGAGGACAGTCTGCACTTACGGAACACCAACTACCTGCTAGGCACAACCCTCAGAAAGCTGTGTGTCTCTGATCTGCCCTGCAACCCTCCAAGTCAGCAAGTAAACTCATATTTTACAGACCAGGAAAGGTTTTCAGACAGGTTAGCTATCTTGCAACTCTCTTGCCTAATGATTCTTGAGGAATAAATGAATCAGTTAGCAATCAGAGATTTCATAGATTCCAAATCCCTTAAATTGCATGTTAAAGAGAGAGAAAATTTCCTTTTTTTTGTTGTTGTTTTTCTCTTTTTGCGCATTTGTCCAATAAGATGTTTAATTGAACATTAGGATGTCCCTCCAAGGCATTTCCAGGCAGGCTATCCTTTCTGGAAATAAAAAAAGTGATGAGAAATTAAAGGTTTGAAATCAAGAAGGTGAGAACAATGCAGCCTGATTGGGTGGAGTGGAGGATCCTTTCTAGAAACAGACACCCAGAACCGCAGCAAACTCTGGAACTGAGTAATCAATAAGCTAAAGAGCTAGTAACTGAATGTTCTTAACAAAGGAATCTCCTAACAGCTCTAACAGAGTGAGAAGCAGGTGTGATCAGAAACAGTAACATTAAGCAGATTTACAAGAGAAGAGCCAGGGAAGAGAAAGTAGACAAGTACTTAGATGTACTTTCCATGCATCATGACTTGTAAACATTCCTTGTTTCATATAACCATCAGTACATATAACCATCAGTCCAATCACCCAAGGTTTCTCTGCTGGGACTTAAACTTAGATATGTTTGATTCCAGGAGATATCAAACTCCCATGATCATTAGACATGGAAGAATGTCCATTAAATGAAATCAATTTTATAGTGATCAGTTAGTTTATGATCGGTCACTTAGAGGATTCAGAAAATGAGCAATTTCCTCATGTCATATGGTTCCTAATACTGGTTGTTTATATTAAAAATCTTGTGTCATTCCAAAAAAAAAGCTTTAACTTTATTTATCGTCTCTTTCAAGAGGCAAACATTTATATGACATGTCTGTGAAAGATTGCCATTTTTATTACAATTTCCTTCATACTGACACTTTTTAAAACATAAACCCATCTGGAAGATGAACTCAGGGGCAACATTTTCTTTGCATCTGTAAAGGACACTCCTCAACCGTGGCCAAATTACTTCTCTAACACCTGCTCACTCCTAGCCTGTGTTTTCACATTAAGAATCCTTTCTTTCCCAAGATAGACGTCGGAAAACTCACATTTTCAGTCTCCTGTGCAGATGGGTACAGGCGTGTGACTCACCTACTGACAATTAGAAGCACTCACAGAGTCTTGAGTTTGAATGTAAGCAACACAAGGAAAGTGCCACACAGCCAGACTTGGTCTCCTGACCAAGACAGTGGCAGGACGTGTAAAAAATAAATCTTTTCTATCAAAGGAATGGCTTGACTTGGGTGCCATGTTGTATAGCTGCCATTTGTGTAACTGTATTTATGTAGATAGCATTTCCTAAAAATTGTGAGTGCCAGCCCCTCCCCCGGCATCCCCTTCAGCCAATGGCGTAAAGATTGCGAGACTGTGTTCCCACCAATAGCACAGCACAGAAGCCCGCACTGAAGATAAAACGCCCAGGAATTTCCTTCATGTTGTTCCTTACACACTAGACCTTCCTGGTGACAGGAATCTTTTTTGCAAAACGTAAAATTCGCCTTGCCGAGCTGCTTTCAACTACGTACGTGTCTTTTTTTTAACAACACCATAAAAATTTACTTCTAACAGACGGAAGTGCCAAAGTCCCCTGGGGATGAGTTCCCCTGTGTCCTAGGTACCTAGCAGCAGAAAACTTCTTCCTAAAGAATCCTTCCCCCACTGGGGCCCACTCTCACCACCTTCCAGAAAGCCCCTGTCCTTCAGTGGTTAGGCACAGGTAATGACAAAGTAGCTTCCTAGTCTGGGGAAATTCGAACCTGATATACTTGCCTGCTTGATCCAGCCATTACCAGTTCTGTTGTTTACTGCGAAGAACCCTGACAGACACCCTAACACTTCCTCATGAAAGATGTGCTGTCAAACTAGCTTTTCAAGCACTGGTATATTGAGGAAGGATGCTGGTTTAGTGAACATTTTACCTCTAGAAATATACTGAGGCTATATTTTCTCTTAAGAAAGAAGAAAGTGTTTTATAAGACTTATTGTCCTACTTTTATGTTCTGGGTTTATGAACAAAACAAATACAAAACAAAACAAAAAAACAAAAACAAGAAACACCCTACAACTTAAAGTGATCAAAAATTACTTGGCCAGAGGCAATACCATTGCACAGCACTGTGTATTAGAATCTAGTTCCCCTGGCCTGAGTTCACCGTGTTTTTCTTTTCATTCCTCATCGGTTCTCTGCTTTGCCCAGACATGAGGCAGGACACGAATCATGTCTCAGCCAGCCTAACTTTGGAATGTTCCATAGTGGGGTCCAGTTGCCCAGTGGTTCCGAAGTCAGAAAAGTGATTAAGAGGTTCATAAGTGCTGATTCCTTCTCCTGCGGAGATATTTCAACTTGAGCCTTTTCATTTGTAGAAAAATGACATGAAAAGAGTATTTAGCTAAGATCCAAGCTGTATTTATAGAGTTGCACACTGCATATACTAGTAGGTTACTACAACCTGAGGGAGATGATGGTGCTATCTTTCACCTTGACCCATGGAGATTGTGATTAACAAATGACTCAGGACCTCTATCAATAATTAATTATGTACCTGTGAGCAATTTATCCCTTAGCCTTTGCCAAACCTTGATTTCTTTGCTTGTGTATTGTGACTAAAGTATCATTTATCCCATAAAGATGTTGATGGGAAACAATTCATATGAAATGCCACACATATAGTAAGCACTTTATAAATGTTAGATATGTTATTCACAGTGGCCAAATTATGGAACCAACCTAGATGTCCATCAACAGATGAATGGATTATAAAATTATGGGAAATATACACAATGGAATTCTACTCAGCAATAAAGAGGAACAAAATAACAGCATTTGCAAGAAAATGGAAAGATCTGGAGAACATTATGTTAAGTGAGATTAGCCAATCACAAAAAAGAAGGGACATATGTTTTCATTAATATGCGCAACCTAGGGAGTAGTGGGGACACAAAAGGGACTCCAATGACAACAGAGAACCCTCAGTGGTGCAAGGGAAGGGGTACAAAGGAAGGGGAAGGGCAAGAAAGAAGTGAATCTATGGAATCATTATCATAAACAATGTGAACATATGAGATTATACCAACATCATTCTCAGTGCTACATGGGGGGGGGGCGGGGGGGACACTAAGAGCTGTGTGCATATATGATAACACCAAACTGATACTCATTGTGATGTGAAACTACAATGCACCAATAAAAACATATTTTAAAAAAATATGTATTTAAGATAGTTACCAAGCTGGGCGTGGTGGCGCACGTTTGTAATCTCAGTACTTGGGACACTGAGAAAGGAGGATCGCAGGTTCGCAGCCAGCCTCAGCTACTTAGTCAGGCCCTCCGCAAGTTAGTGAGACCCTGTTTCAAAATAAGGAATAAAAAATAGGGCTGCGGATATAGCTCGGAGGTAGAATATCCCTGGGTTCAATCCCCAGTACCACAAAAATAAAAGATAGTCACCTACCTTCTTAAGCATTTCTAATCTCACAATCTTTTTAGGAACTTCTGATTCTATGCTCTGCTACCACAGTGTCCAGCTAAATTCAGGCTATATATAATAGGCAATCTCCAGTTCAGAATATATCCAGAGCAGCATAAGTTCTCTACAGCTGCCCTGTTGCAAAACAGAGATTGCACTGCCAACTCTGTATAAGAAACTGTGGGGTGGGGAAAGCAAGGTGCTTAGATGGGGAAAAAAAAAGAGCAAAAGCAATTTCAAACATTACTCATAAAAAACAAATTCAAAGCCCTTAGATCCATTATACGGAAGAGGCCACAGTTGGATATAAATCTTTAATGTGACAGCAACAGTAAATATTACTTTACACAGCTGTTTGGCACTATATTGAGTTAGGACAAGGCCAGAATTGCCTAACTTTAGGTAAGATTTCTCCCTACATCTGACATAGCTTGAATATAATGCTAAATGTGCTCCAGCCTTTCCTTCCAGTCTGCAGAATTCACTTTGGAGGCCTGCTGACTCTGCCTTCTTATTCCTCAGGGCTTTCTTTTTACCTTCCTCGCTAAAGTAAACTTTCTTCTTGGCTGTAGAAAAGAGTAGGTCAGGAGGTTTATCAAAGGCAGATTGTCCTTTTCTCCATCGGACTGTAACCTCCCCTAATATTACAGTGGAATTGCATTGAGTCTTCTGCAGGTTTGTGCTGACATATTCTAATCAGATGGACACACATCTTTTCTTGTATGAGATTCATAGAGAATAAGATGGTGCAGCTTCTCTTATTAAAATACTGTCTGTGTTTAACAATCTGCATCATTAGGAAATGGCTAGTTTAAATCCCATAGGCAATTTATTATCAATGCTAATGAAACAGACTGAATGTCAAAAAGTTAGTTTGAATATATTTTAGTATTAGTGAATTTTCAATGTGTATATGCTTGTTATTCATATTGAGATCTTTTTGTATATTCTACTTCCCTACTTTAACCTCAACTTGTTTCTGATTCATTCTTAGGTGTTTCTGGCATGACCTCTTACACAAATGAAGCAATAATTTCATTTGAAAATGTGTTCCTTGTTGGCTGAACCTGAACTTGAATTTACAAAAAAACCTTTGTGCCCCATATCATTTTCTTTGCTATACAGTGTCTAAGCAGTCCACAATGGTAGCCACTAGCCACATGTAGCTATTCATGTTCTTATTTAAATTAATTAAAATTAGATAAGAATTCAAAAGCTCAGTAGTAATAGCCATGTTTCTAGGACTCAATCGCCACATGTGGCTGGTGGCCATTTATTAGACAATGCAGGAACATTCTTATCTAGAGAAGAAATTCTATCAACATTCCTGAGCTAGAACATATATCTCAACAATGGTGAAAGCAAAGTGATAATAATAACCATAATTAAAAGTGTTTATTATTTGAAGAAATTTATCATTCCGTGAATTTCACACTATTATCATTTTAAAACCTGAGGAAGCACAACTGGTTAGGATATAATTATAAACAATTTAAGTTCATCCAACATTTTTTTCTTTTGCATATGGATACCTACTTGTTCCAATGCCATTTTTTGAAAATATTATTTTTTTACCATATTGCATTGTCATGGCACACTTGTAGAATATCATTTGTCCTTAAATAGAAGAGTTTATTTCTGGACCCTCAGTTCTTTTCCACTGATCTATGTCTGTACTTATGCCAGTACCACATTGTCTTGATTGCTGCAACTCTGCAGTAAGTTTTCAAATCAAGAAGTACCAGTCTTTCAACTTTGGTTTTCATTTTAAAGGTTGTTTTGACTGTTCATTTTTATATGGATTTTAGGAATGACTTGCCAATTTCTGCAAAAATAGAAGCTAAAATTTTGATAGAGATTCATTCTTCAGATCAGTTGGGGAATATTATGATCTTCATATGTATAATTCCGATACAGGTACATGGAATATCTTTCCATTCATTTAGATTTCTTATTTTTCTGTAATGTTTTGCAGTTTCTAGAGTAAACTTTATGTGTGTGTGTGTGTGTGTGTGTGTGTGTGTGTATGTGTGTGTGGTACTGAAGATTGAACCCAGGGGTATTCTACTTCTGAGCTACACCCCCAGCCTGATTTTATTGGTTGTGAAACTCTCCATAGATTGCTCAGAGTCTCACTATATTACCAAGGCTGGCCCCGCAACCTGTAATCCTCCTGTGTCAGCCTCCCAAGAATGGGGATTACAGGTGTGCACCATTATGCTTACTCATTTTGTCTTGTTGCTTGACTAACTGCCCTGGTTAAAACCTCAATCCGGGCATGGTGGTGCACTCTTGTAATCCCAGTACTTGGGAGGCTGAGACTGGAGGATCTGGGTTCGCGGCCAGCCTCAGCTACTTAGTTAGGCCCTCTGCAATTTGGTGAGATTCTGTTTCAAAATTAAGAATAAAAAATTGGGCTGGGGGTGTAGCTCAGAGGTTGAATGCCCCTGGGTTCAATCCCCAGCACCACACACACACACACACACACACACACACAAATAAATAAATAAATAAATAAATAATAAAGCCTCTAGCACAATGTTGAATAGAAGCGCTGAGAGCAGACACCCTTGCCAGGTTGCTCATATTAGAGGAAAAGCATACAGACGTTCATCAATAAGTGCAATTCTAGCCATGTTTTATTTTTTTCTATAGATGCCCTTCTATAATCAAGAAAGTTTTCTTTTATTCCCAATTTGTTGAGTGTTTGAATCAAAAGACAAAGAATTTCTTGGACAAAGAAATACAGCTTCAAAACAAGTGGTCACTCTTTCTATGGCAAGTACCGTCCTGCAGTTTCACTGCCTTTGGGGCTAGATTCTCCTAGAGTGCTAGAGATATCAAATTCCAGTCAAGCTTTCTCCTGGAAATTAAACAATGGGCACCAGGTTTTAAAATGTGTCCATAGGTTTCCATCAGAGTGGACTATCATGGAAGCTGCTTTGCTAGATGGTCATACATCTTAATCCTATGAGATATGTTCCTTCCTAAATGGCACATAATAATCATGAAGGATCATTCTGTCTTCTGTACTTAAAAAAGACAATAGCAGCATGAGGGAAAGAAGCAAGGAATGGGCTTAGCATGCATTGTGTGTGTGGCAGCCTACAGCGCCAACTGGCCCGTTCCTTATCAAAGGATGAACTATATACAACACACACACACAAATAATGTCTGAAAGGAACTAGAAAATATTATCTTGTAGATCTGGGACATTAACCATGCTATGTCATTATAATGTTAAGTCTTAGAAAAGCCTTTATCTGGAAAGTGATTTTAGATACTATGTGAGGAAAAAAGAGGAAAAAAGGAAGGCATAACTCCTTACTATAAGATGAATACTTTTACTAAGATAGCAACAGACCATCTTATGTAATACACTTAATGAAAAAAAGTATGTTCAGTTTTTCCAAGAAAAATCCCTAGAAATTTGACCCTTAACTAAGAACAAAACAAAAAACAAACAATACTCAGACATGCTGTTCTTTTCAAAGATTTTTTTACATTTATCACATTGTGCTAGAATTGAGGTATGATGCAGACTAGAACATGTTGAAAAAGAATTTTAGCAAATGCTATTTCTTTACTACATATCCCCATATTTTTACTTTATATATTTGCACCAAAGTTTTATTGTTTATATTCACTTTATAAAATGCTCTAAGAATAGAAACAGCAATGGTAGTGTTAACTTTTGCACTACATTTTTAAAAAATGTGACAGTTCCAATCATCCTTTTTTGTGTTAAGTTCTATCTCATCTCTCAATCTTCCACTCCCAGCATTTCCTGTTTGCCCTTCTCAGTGTGCTGCTGTTATAACTAAGGTTATTTCTGTTGTTGGTGATCTCTCTCAGATGATGACCCAAAGCAACATGGACAGTTTCACTTCATTCCTTGTTTAGGATAACATAAATCACAGCTACTTCTAGACATAATTTCCTCTACATATATGATAGATAATTATTTTTGACACTTTTCCATTTGTACTTAAATATATTCATACACAAAGGCATGTATGTATGGATTTATAACAAACTTAATAATATACCTTTTTAATATTAACATTTACATAGTCAGATGATATCGACTTTCCTGTAAACTGCCACACAAATATTTCTAAATTAAAATAGCTAGCAAATAATACAATTAAATAGAAAAACACTACATTTTTAAAAAGACGTCAACAAATATGAAAATATGCCAGAATATCTCTGCCTTATAATTTGTATTTCATGATTGACCCTTTTACTTGCCATATTATTCTTTGCATTTCTTCTCCTGATGGTATATTGTATTAATACTGCATATTCATATTTATAATCACAATTTTAATACTTGCTTAAGTTTTCTATCTCTGTAATATCAATTGTGCTTCCTACTTCAATGAAGAAATGAAACTAATAACATGTTTAATCACTGTTTATGGGCACAATTGTAAACACATTATATGGATTTCCTTTTTTGTTCTTTCCATAGGTAGTTTCTATTTCTACTATTTCCATATTGTATATAAGAAATCCAAATCACAGACATGTTAAGCAAATTGCCCTTAGTCACAGAGTTACTAAGTATCTGGAAATTCCAACTCAAAAGATTTAACAATCAGTTAATAACTAACCTTTACTATATAGAATAGATATTTAAACTGTAGCATTAAAAATCCTGTGGATGAAATATCTATTTCCGCATAATATAATACCCTAATAATTAGTAGCTTTAAACAACGAATTTATTTCTTATGGATCAGAATTCAGAAATAGAGAGGTGGCTTAAGTGGCTGATACCTATAACTCAGCATCTATCACAACCATGCAACCAGAGAGTCCTCTTGGTCTGTGAACTGTATTGCAGGTTCATCTAGGAGACAATCTTCTTCTAAGATCACTCACATGGCTGTTGTCAGGCCTGAGAATGTTCAGGCTCATGCATCTGACTTCCGGCAAGCTCGTCTTTGCTGGATGTTGGATGTTTCCTTACCATTTGTGCCTCCTCAGTAGGGCTACTTAGCATGGTAGCTGACTTCTTTCGACAGAGAAAAGGAGAGAGCAAGACAGCGCAAGATGGAATCCATAGCGTCTTTTTAACCTAATGTTGGTTTTAATACCTAACACTTATACTATAATTGCTTTAATAGAAGTGAGTCACTAGGTCCAGCCCACATAAGAGGCACTGACAAGAGCAAGAAAACAAACAAGCAAGAAGCATTGGGGACCATCATAGAAGCTGTCTGCCAATCATGGGATCTCTATTTTGATTTAGATGGTAGTACAAAATAGTTATGACTTGAGAAAGTCATAGCCACTAATTTTCTCATTAAGTATATGATGATAATAATCTGCCTGACCAAAATCTTGGGTCTATTACAAGGATAAAAGAAAATCATAGATATGAAAAGTTAAGAGCATGATATAAATATGACTTAACTATGTTATTATTTTTCAAAGGCAAGGGATTATGGATAACCCCTCTTGATTAGATCATATTTTTCCTCCATCTCCTTCCTTATTGTACTGCCCAACAATTCTAAATTATTCATTTCCATCTTTATATCTGTAGACATGCAAATAATCACCAAAAATATGAAATGGCCAAAGGAAAGACAACGAATATTTATGGAGCATAAGTCATATGTTGGCCCCTGTGTCAAGCACTTTATATACCTCATCTCACTTAATCCTCATAATCAGTCTCTTTGCAGGTAGCCTATCTATTCCTTCTGTATCCTAGTCACTCTTAAGGTAGAAGTACAGCTAATGATCAGATAGCAGTTCTATTTTTCCCTTCACTTGTCCTCCAAAGCAAATCTATAATAGTGTTTTTCATTTGCCCCATTCAGAGAGCTTTAGAGATGTAAGAATAATCTCATATCAATCTTGTCCATTTTTGTAGCTCTAGGCCATACTACAGTAAAAAAATACCATAAATACCTTTCTATTGTTTTCTTTAAATTTCTGGAGAAAGAAACCTTACTGTTTAACATGTCACAGTGCATTGGTTCAATGCCTGCAGTACAGGATTTCTTACATGTTGCTTGTATATATTTATGTCTTGGTCTTAAGTTAGACGAAAATGCTTCCAAAATGAAGATAACACCTCTAATAAAATATAAAACAATGAATCTCTCCCAACATATACACTCTATACAGGCATAGGCATATCCACAATTAAATCAAACATTGGTTTATTGGCCTCAACATGGTCCATTTGGCTACTATGAGCTAATTCCAATGATTTTGATATATTCTGAAATTTCTGTGAGCCACTTTTTTAGTGTAATTGCCTTCAAAGTCACTTTTACTAATGACAAAAATCTCAAAATAAAATATTTCAACTTGTTATTTGAATAAATGTACTACTGTCTAGCTCTATTGGCAATTAAGTTCACATAAAGAGGTTATGAATACCAGTTGGCCATTTCTAAAAACCAATAACACTTTCAAGGGATGAAAGAAATCGTCACAAAAAGATTGCCTCAAGTACTCTGAAGAGGAATTCCAAGAACGTTCAGAGCAATTGCAGCACCATAGGAATAATTGAACCGCCTCTTAAGATGACAAATTTGTACTCATTAGATGGTGGGCTCCAATTTGCGAGCTTTCAAAAAATGTTTTTAATAATTTTACCCCACAGTTAGTCCTACTCTAAAAGAGTGTGGTACTTCATGAGAAGATAAGGCATGAATACTTTCACATTAAACAAATTAAGTGTGTGATTTATGTGTGATTATGTTCCATGCTGGTTAAGAGAAAATTAATGGAATTTCTTACATATACAATGAAGTAGACATCATATAGTCCATATTTCCCACAGTCCCTTGTTAATTTCTAGGTACTAAGTGAGCAAACAACATGAGTTTAAACTGAACTTGTATGCATGAAGCTGGCTATTGGTGAGCTACTCTGGTATTTTCTAGTGACACACCCTAAATATTGCCATAATGATAAATTGATGTCAAGATAAAAATTGCCTCTTAGTTATATTTTAATGCTTCTTTTGAACAATTTCTGAGTTTATAAGAGCATGAACTAGTATAATAGAGACAAATTACTGGTTGGGTAATTAGAAAACCACAATTCTAGTCCCAGCATTTCATCTCATGAACTGGGTAGCCTTGGATGCAATTGTTTTGAATTCATGTGATTTAGTTTCCTTATTTGAACTTGGGAAACCTAAAGTAGAATGTGAGTTCTATAATGGACCCTCAAAAAGTCTATATAAAATCCTATATTTTACTGATCAAGAGACTATATCCTTCTGAATAGGTTAGGTTATGCCACTGAAACCACCACTCCCTAAATCTCAGGAATCTAAAAGAACAAGGATTTGTTTCTCACTCTCACAAAGTCTGGTGCAGATTTGGGCAACTATCCAGGGTAACTGTATTAATTAACAAGTCTCCAAATAATTAGGTACGATCAAATAAAACATCATGTATGTGTGGGAGAGAATTTCCATCTGTTCATCCCTAACCCCCAGGATGGATAATTGAACTGAACATTTACTACATGCCTGAAAGATATACAGTGCAGGTGCTGTAGCTTGACATAAAGTAGACCTTATCAAGGACCATCATGGAACTTCTCTGTTCTCTACATGTGGGCTAAACATTCCAGGCTGCCTCAATCTTGTGACACATATTTATTAACATGTTGGGTGGTTAATTTAATGTATTGGATTAACTGGGCTACAGGGTTCGCAGGTATTTGGTCAAACACTATTCTGGGTATGTGTATGTGGGTATCTAGTGATGATAGTAACATTTGAATCAGTAGACTAAATAAAGCATATTGCCCTTCCTAATGTTTGTGGTTCTCATCCAATTAGCTGAAGGTGTGCAAGGAACAAAAGAGAACATTTCGTAAAAAGGAACTCTGCCTGACTGTCTGACTACTTGAGCTACAACACTGCTTTATTCTGGCCTCTGGACTTGGACTGCGATATCAGCTCTTGGTTCTCAAGGCTGCAAGCTTTCAGACTAGAATGTACATCGTCACCAAACTAAGTTCTCCAGCATCACCAATCTAAGTTCGTTCTCTCTTTCTCCTGGTCTCTGGCTTGCCACCTGCAGATGTGGAAGCTTCTTAGCCTCCATAATCATGTAAACGAATTTCTTATTTTCTCTCTCTTGCTAATCAATACATAGGGTAAGAAAGAAAGAAGGGGAATTATATGGTAGTTCTTAATTACCTCCACCAAGAAGAGGCCCACATCGCTTCTGGTTATATGTCTTTGGCTTGAACAATTCACATGGCCACACTGACTTCTAGGGATCATGGAAGCACATTCCTTCCTATGCTTGAATGTAGCCAGGAATGCACTCTGGTGAAAAATGAATAATAACTAGCACAGAAATTTAGATCACTCATGAATAAGGCACTCCTGGCTTCCAGTAGAGTACAGTTCTTGTTACATTACTTGTCTATCCCTTGGGAACATGATGAAGGTCAAAACCATAATAGATGATGTAGGATCAAAAGGGGGCCAAAAAGTACAAAGGCATGTAAAACACTGAGGTCTTATGAATATTAATTAACTGAACTCTTTATTAAATAATTTGATATGTGATGAATTTACAATTCTCATGGTATGTCTTAAGTGCTCGTTAAAAATATTTGTTATTGCAATTACTATTTATAATAATTACTATCATTATTTGATTTATAATTGTTACCTCAAAATGGTCCTCTACAGACAAAAATTAGGATTTATAGCCTTAAAGAGAGCCTCTTTCTGAAAATACCATTATAACATTATGGTTATGGCATGGATCACAAAGATAAAACACATTATAGTGAAATATCAATGAGTGGGATTTTTAAAATATTGATTGTGCGTCGCCTTTGGAAATAAAGCTCCTCAAATTGAATATTTCCTTCAAAGCACTTTGAATTAAATGCAGTGCCTTTAAAAGTCAGGAACAAATGACGCATTTACTTTTATCTGACATAAAGGAAATAGGTACATTTAAATACATCCTTATTGTACATTTTAGTCCAAAGAATTCTCAGCACAGTTATTTATAATAAGATACACTAAAGACAGATTTTTACAAAGAAAAAACCAAAAACCATTAAGAAAAATTAAATAAGGTAATATAAACAAGAAAGATGTTCATTAGGTACCCATAAGTATCTACTTATTGGTACAGATTCATACAAATAAGATCAGTTTCCAATTATCAAGCATTTTCAAATATGAATGAACTGAGTTGGGTCCCCCAGTTTCAGTCACTTAGTAGCTGTGACACCTCTTTATTACTTAAGCTCTTAAATTTCAATGCTTTCATCTATACTACATAGAAAATGATCTCCATAGTCTAATAACTTCATAGGCTATTATACAAAATGATAATCTTCAAAGATTAAATGAAATTTAGTATTGACACTTAGCATCCATTCAATTAACAAGCAGAATACCCATGTTCTAGCTTTCTATCACTACGCAACAACAAACCACTCTGAACCTTAGTGTCTATAATACCTAATATATACACATTTTGAGGGTCAGGAATTTGGACAGGGATCAGGTAGGTGATGTATCAGCTCCATATGGTCTCAACTGAGATCACTCGGTGGTATCCAGTTGACAGATGGACTGATCTAGAGGGTACACAATGGCTTGGATCCTATGTCTAGTGCCTTAGAAGGGTTGACTGGCAGGTGGAGTTTGGCTGAGACTGTTGCCTGCAATACTCAAGTGGCATGAGGCCTCTCCAGCATGGTGATCACAAGGTAATTAGGCTTCTTATGTGACAGGTCAGAAGTTCCAGAAAGGGTGCTCTAGCGATGGAACTGGCACAGTGTTACTTCACTGAATTCTATTGGTAAAACCAGAGTCTGCTCTGATTCAAGGGGAGGAGGCTGACTCAACCTCTCTGGGAGTAATGACCATCTTTTGTACATCACAGGCCTTCTGTAGGTTGTTTGTATGATAGTGAACGCAGCATGCCACTATGCATGTGGATTGTCCAATGTGACATGGGGTATACTGGAGATAAAGCTTTCTGCATCTGAAGTTTTATGTACGGAGCGTGGCAGCATAGGTTCCATCTGTGAACTTGCATATTACAGCAATTTCCTTCTCTCTTCTAGCTTGAAATACTGTATTTCCCAGGACTTTCATAATACTGATTGAGTTAATATTCTTAAAAGACTTCAGAATACTTTTTTCTGTTAAGGACTAGATAATAAATATTTTAGGCTTTGTGGGTCACAGACTATCTTTGTCCCATATTCTTTTTTCCTTGTTTTTAACAACCCTTTCAGAGTATAAAAAAGCATTCATGGCTCCAGGGCCATACAAAAACAAGCCAAGGGCCAGTTTTGTCCTGCAGGCTGTAATTTGCTGACCCCTATACAAGTGAAGAACCATACAAGTATATATTACTCCAATTCTAAACTATAAAAATAAATAAAAAAGAAACGATGATTCTGCAAAATCTAGGACATTCAGCCCCAAATCTTAAGGAGAGCATTAGAAAGAAGAACAAGAGGAAAAAATAACTTTAAGAATGTCATTTACTCAAAGTAGTAGTAGGTGCTCTTGCAAAATTAACTTATTTACTAACCACAACAACCTAAAAGGTGGCTTGTAGATAGAATTAAAATGTGAAGCTAGATAGAAATTGGAAAACAAGGGTAACCTCAGACAGAGGAACAGAGACTCCAAAGGAGTGATGGAGGGGATTTAGGGGAGGGAGGAGGAGGGATAGAGATGTAAAGAAGGTAACAGTTGAAATAATGCTAGGTATATGTGTTAAAATACCAATGCCAATCTCAAAGACATGTATAGGGAAGGGGAGGGGGTGGGGTTTGGAGGGAAACTCCCCATGAGTTGTGTGCATATATATTCCCATCACTCTATACCTCAGTATGAAGTATATTACAATGCATCGATAAAAGGAACAAAAAAAGATGTGAGCTTTTTGAAGGCAAGGATTTGGATGTTACTTATACCCCAAATCTGATGCAGAGCCCGATATAATGTTGAATTTAAATACATGCGAGAAAAATTGAACTAAATGATTATAAACCAGGGCTCCGAGAGTTGAACTAATGATTGAACTAAATTGAACTAAATGATTATAAACCAGGGCTCAGAGACCTTCACAGAGGGACAGAGTAGAAGTCCTGGAATTGACAGCTAGTTTCTCTAATTCTGAATACTTTGCCCAAATTGCTCTCAGTATGCCGCACTTTAGCAACTTCTAAGACCAACCACCTGGTCCAATAATTATTTCTCATGTCAATATGATTATTGTCCTTAGAAAAATGTCTTTAAGTAGTATTTACTTATAAGTTAGATTATGTAAAGCCTCAGCAATTATTTTATTTTGCAGAATTGAATTTGTGATTCTGAGGAATCTATGAAGTCCAGATTTTGCTCATTATAATCACTCTTTATATTATATGCTCTCAATTATTATAAGCAAGGACCGAGTCAGTTTTTGTAAGGCCTGAAGTTGATGTAATTTGGGTGATCTTTTTTAAGAAAAATAATACAAAATATGACATAAAAATAATTGCATGCAGCTAGGTTTGGACCTTAGTAGTATAACACATGCTTAGCATGCCAAGGCCCTGGACTAAATCCCATAACCCCTCCCCCAAAGCTGCAAAATAAATATCTATTAAAATCATAGAAGAAATTCCACATTTTGAGTATCTGACAGACAAAATAAGTATCACAAGTCTCACCTAAATCCACAATTTGTTAATTAAAGGACTGACTCATCTATAATACTTCATTTTGGAGTTTTGATGTGACCAACACTTTTGATAATTTATAAATATATAAATTAATTGGAAATTAAGACATAAAGAACTATTGCATGGATTGTTAAAATGATATTGTGCTATATTGACCTTCATAATTGTACAGATAACAACATTCTTTGGCTTATTGATTAATAGTTGTAACAGTTTTGTCATTGAAACGCTGGTTTCTTTAGGCTATCTTCACTGTAGTGGTAGACATTGGGTGTGTCATTTCAGCTCAAAGTGCCACACTTTGTCATGAAAAAATGTGTCCCATGTGATAAGTCTAAAGCACTGGTTATGGAAAGAGTCAGGTAACTACATACACACAGATTTTGTTTGCTGTAGTGCTAATACCCTTCAATACTCAGATTCAGATAAATATTGTATTTGTACAATTTCTGTTTAAAACACACCCATGCACTCAAAACAATAGTGTGTTTGTGGCGTATCTGCTGCCTTATTGAGAGAATAAAGAGGACGAGAGAATTTCTGTTTTGATTATACAATGTCAGGGAGGATATTTTTCCTCTACCCTCTTATGTTCAGTTCTTGAGGATGCAAACTAAAGTGATAAAAAAAAAACTGATTAGCAAGAGAGAAAAACATATTTAATTACGTATATATGCATGGGATTTGATGAAGAAATACTACTCCAGGAGGCAGTCAGGATTTGGGTTTTGCGCACCATTTTAATAGGGCTGAGGGCAGGGCAGAGGGTACTTTAGAGAGAACAAATGACTTTTAGGAAAAATCAATGGACCTTTAGGAGAATAAATGGGAGATAGGATAATTTATGACGGTGGCTTTTCATTTTATCCAAGTGCTGCCTTGTGCTGACTTCTTGACTTCCATGACAAGAGTCAGCCTTCCCTGGTCATGAAACTCCTGGGCACGGACTTAGGACAATTGAATTATGTGGGGACGCTTTGCTTTTAGGGAGATGAAGAGTGCTCAGAGAGCCTCTTCCTGCAGCTGTTGACTCCCAAATGTCACCGGCTCAAAATAGTCTTTTATGTCTCTGTGGCATATTCTGGACCCCTTCCACTTCAATAAGAAAGAAGCACATTCTCCGCTGGGAATTTTACATATCTGATAACTGGAAGCACTTTCTACAGAGTAGTTTCTGACTCTGGACATTTAAACCTTGACCCCACTCTACCACCCATATAAGTCAAGGGACCCATCATAACCCAACCACTGATGGTGCACCCGTGTGCCACCACTCTGGGTAAGCTGGCAAAGGGGATGCTGGGAAAATTCTTGGAAGCCATTCTATACCATCATGACTAGCAATGACTTAACTATGAATGAAAGCCTGTGTGAATCCACAATAGTCCATCCTTAGCACACGCAAACTAGATACATCTCCATCTCATCTTTTCCTTAGCTGCAACCCCCAAATGCCCATGGTATCTTTATCACCATTTAAGCAAGAAGAAATTAGGGTGGAAGGAAGCTATGTTCTTAACATCCTCCCCACCACCTCAAGATCTTGGAAGAGGCTGGTGAGTGAGAAATCCCCTAAAATAAGTTTCATTAGCATCACAGTAACTAAGCTCTGGAGAGTAATTCAGGAAGCAGGAACAATGCCAGGATGCCTAAGGGAACAACTTTTGAGAGCCTAAGGCAATGTTGGTTGATAGACTTTTGGAAAAATACCTTTTTATAGGGGGAGATAAAACAGAAACAGGGGCACTGTGTTAGTTTCAATGGTATATTTTTAAGCTCACCATATTAAATGGATGGTAGCAATACTTTCTGTTTGTTGGGTGAAAAGAGGAAGCTTTATATCAAATATCACTGAAAAGGCAGCTAACATCTGGGGAAAAACACAAGGAAATACCCAGAAACAACAACCTAATATCAGTGCTGATTTTAGATATATTTTGTTGACGATCTATACATGAATAATCACTGCTGTCAGTTTATTAATACAAAAAAAACCACTTAATATTCTCTTCATAAGTTAGTCAAGCTGAAGGCTTATATTTATATTCCCATGTTACCAAGCTGTAATCTCTCCTAGAAATAAATATTATAGGGTAGTACCTCAGTCTTTACTTTCTGAGAGAACGGAATTCAAACAGAAAGCACAAATAGGGAAAAAAAGAGGTTTATTTAGGAAGTGATAAAGAAGGCCATGATAAAAGGGGTTACAGTCCAGAGAAAGGGTCTGGTTATGTTAAAGGCAGAGTCTGGAAAGATCTTTTTCCTGGAGTGAGAAAGGGCTTGGGAGAAGCTCCCCCTGGGAGGGTCTGAAGTGGTCCCTTTTGGAGTGGAAGACAGGAAGACAGGGTGGTGTGGTGAGTTTTATTTGGCCTGGAAACCTTTCCATTTACTGCATATGCATTTGGGAAGGTCATTCTCTTTTCAAGTCACAGATTAGTGACCCTGTGCTGTTTTCACCCTGTTGGAGACTCTCTAGAGACCCTAAGTGAAACCCTGTGGGTTGGAGGCTGTCTCTCAAACAGCAATTTCGCTCCTTATCTCTTCTCATGAGGTCTGCTAGAATCCTCTGTCCCATTTCTTTGCCTGCTCTGCTCAGCCCTAACCTAACTGCCTATCACATTTAGTGGGTTTCTATTATTATCTTTTATCTAATCATTTGGAGATGATATTGAGAATCAGTTACACAACCAAAGAAGGCAATAAAAACAAAAATTATAAATATAAAGAATCATTTTTTATCTTACTATCCCACTGTGACTCAATAATACTTAATCAAAAGTCCTGTTCAAAGTGTTGAGTTCTATCAGTTACTAGGAAAGAAATTAACTAGATGGAACTATGCTAATTCTTTTTTTTTTTTTTTTTTTTTTTGCAGTACCAGGGGATTGAACCCAGGGACGTTCTACCTCCGTGCTACACCCCCGGCCCTATTTTTTATACTTTATTTTGAAACCAGGTCTCACGAAGTTGTGGAGGGCCTCACTAGGTAGAGAGAGAGAGAGACAGAGAGAGAGACAGAGAGAGAGAGCGTGCGCTGAGGCTGGCCGCGAACCCAGATCCTCCGGTCTCTGCCTCCCAAAGTACTAGGATTACAAGCGTGCACCACCATGCCTGGCCTCAATGCTAATGTTAAATATGATGAGGAATAAATATATGTAGCTCTATGAAAACTTGTCTTGCCAATGGAACTGAATTCCATCTGTGATTGAATAGCTCACCTGCAGACTTACAGGGTTGTATGCTGAAACCCATATTTTCTATTTCAAAAAGCCTTTTAATTCTGCTTTACTTGCTTAACGCATTAAATAAATGCTGATACAATCATTTAAAATGTACTACTAATTTATGAAGTTGTTGCCAGTCTGAGTTTATTGACGATCTCCAGGCATCAGTCCTTTTTCAGATTAATAACCAGTTTAACCCACAGAGAGTTGAACAATGATTTCATTTCAGTCACCCATCCCCAACCCCCTTAGTCAAATTCCCCTTCTACTGAAAGCTGCCTAGAACTAGTCAATGGCTTGATCCAGCTACCAGGGTGCCAAGAAGTACACTCCTACACTAGGCCAAGAGCCCAAGTCAGAAATAGTGGGGGAAAGGTCTCAATGATAATGTGAGGATCAGTGTGTATCACTGGAATATTCATTGCAGCTGAAGTAGTCAGTCAAGTTTTACGATTTTGCCTGGCTTAGTAAACGTGTGCACCTTATGTTTAGATTGGTCAAATTTGTTTGAATAAAGTTTTGCACCACCTGGTATTTGCAATTAACATAAAAAGTGATCTAGTTAGCATAGGTTAACATAGGGATTAAAACATAAAATTAGTCCATAATTTCCAACCATTCCTGGTAACATCGAGGTCATTTAGTTGAACATTAATTTTGTACAAGTCACTATAGTGAGTTTTTTTTAACCCATCATCTTCAACATACATATCATCTAGCTTAGATGTCATTATTCACAGCAGCATTTGACATATCCTGCCACTATGGTGAAGAAATACCAAATGTCTCAAGTTCATCCTACAAAGGGCATTGGCATGTTCAGCTTTATCAGAGAGCGAAATAGAATAACTTCAGTTGGTCACCAAGTAGTATTCAGTTGCTAGATAGAAATGGGCAGGGCAGGGCAAGTTTGGGACAGACCCTCATGAATGGCCCTCATGGATAGAAATATGAGACTCCTGGCCCAGCTGCTGTTAGAGAACCCTATTTGAGAAGGCAGGAATATCTGGAAGCTAAACTCCCTGCAACCCCCTGCAGGGTTTCACTTGGGCATCCATGGGGAAGAGTCCAACATGGCCAAAATAGTACAGGCCCATTAAGCTGTAGCCTAATAAGGACAAACGACCACCCCAAATACATATGCATGAGAAAAGAAGCACTCAGCAGGAATATAAGGCTTCTGACATGAAGAGTTCCAGCTGGTTTCCACACCACAAAGGGGCCTGTTCCAGACCCTTTCTCTGGAACATCAGCCCTATATCATGGCCTTCATTTTTTGGGGGGAAGGGGAGGGTGTTATGAAGTCAAACCCAGGAGCATTCTACACCCCCAGTCCTTTTTATTTTGATACAGCGTCTCCTTAAGTTGCTGAAGGTCTTACTAAGTTGCTGAGGTTGGTCTTGAACCTGTGATCCTCCTGTCTCAGCCTCCCAAGTACTGGGATTACATGTGTGCACCACCACGCCCAGCTTCATGGCCTTCTTTTACGCTGTGCTCCTATTTCCCTAAATAAACTTTTATAGGGAACCTATCATCCCCTATAAGAGGTTTCCATTCGAATTCTTTCTCTCAGAACAGGCAAATATCCAGGAAGGGAATATCACCTTATAACACTTTGAGATACTGCTATTGACCTATCAAGGGGCTTTTTTTTTGATTCACCCATTTTTACAAAACGCTATGTTCCCCTTAAACTTAGATTTTTGAGGATGTGTGAGAATTAATGTAAAGTTTAAATAGTCCATAAAGTATGTTGTAACTAGAAGACAATAGTTTTGTCTGTTTTAGTAACTGATTAAGTCTTTATGCATGGGACATACATTGTAAATTTGTGCTATACTGCATGTTTTGACATTTAAAACTTTAGAAATTTAAAAGTAGTCAATTGTCAATCCTTGCTAAGTTTAAAATGAGAATCATATCTATCAAGTGTTATTTTAAAACCTAAAATACTGTACCCGGGTGTGGTGGCGCACGCTTGTAGCTTGTAATCCCAATACTTTGGGAGGCAGAGACCGGAGGATCCGGGTTCACGACCAGCCTCAGCTCTCTCTCTCTCTCTCTCTTTCTCTACTTAGTGAGGCCCTCCGCAACTTCGTGAGACCCGGTTTCAAAATAAAGGATATAAACAATAGGGCCGGGGGTGTAGCGCGGAAGTAGAAGTAGAACGCCCCTGGGTTCAATCCCCGGTACCGCAAAAAAAAAAAAAAAACCTAAAATACTCTCTTGAAACCTGATCATTAGATAACCTATGACTTAACATTTAGATAAACACTTGAAATTTATTTTTGAGGGTTTCTTTATCTTAACAAATGGTTAATGTTTTTTGTGCCAGTCTTGTGGAATTGTTTTATAATTATCCAGTAGGTAGTAGGAATCAACTTAGTTGTGTTTCTAACTTGTGTTCTTTTATTGATATATTGTGATATATTGCGTTGTGTACATGCTTTCATGATTTAAACAGCACATCTGATTCTATTTCTTGGCTAGAGACCAATTAAATAACCACTGATGCAAGCAGTTATTACCTGCTTAGAAGGAAATCTGTGGTTTCCTTATTTAAATCACTGAGTTTTAATGCCCATCAAAAATACTGCTATTGCAATGAATAATTTAGCCATTTCAGTCTACTACACATCTTAATACTACAGCATAGATTTAAAGCTGCAAAATGTACCTAAAATTCCTCACAGTCCCAAGGACTAGAATCATACTCTCTAAATGACAGTATTTGTGCATAATTATAGATACTATTTAATATTTTTAAGAACATTCATTCCCAATAATTACTTAGAGAAGGAAGGCTGCAGCTTCAATTTACCAAAAGTGGTTAGAGAAACGGTTGATCGGAAAGGCCTCAAACACATCTACACGTTTAAGAAGACCTAGAAGAACCTTTTTAAAAAGATGAAAGGTCAATAGATTTGGAGATGTCGGGTGTCATTTCCTCTGTTTGTCCCTTGGTGGAGTTCTTGAGTCACTTTCTCCCTTTCCATCAAACTGCTTTATATTTCTTTCCAGAACTGGCTATCATGTTTACGGTATTTAACCTTTTTCTCGTATTATTGTGAATAATACAGCGTCTATTATAAATGAAAGCCCTCCTGAGATCCTATCGCTGGCACCTCCTTCCGTGTGTTCTTACCCTTAAACTTTTGCTGTCCTTACTTCTCTTCCTGTCTTTTGTTTGGGTTTAAGCTACATCAGGGACCCTGAATGCTATTTTTTTTCAACTCAGTCACTGAAATTTCTTAACTGCGAATCAGTTTTAGGCAAAAGAGGTCAGTAGGTAAATAATTGTTTTAGAGGGAAAAAAAAGCTACTTAATATTGTAACTTAAGGGTAAGATATTTGGCACAGAAAAGGAATCATTGGTCGAGTTTCAGCAAGTGTGTATTAGAATTGATAGCATTTATATTTTAATCAATTCAAATTTTAATATTCTGATTGGAAAGGGACATTTTATTTTTTTTTAAAAAAGCTAACAAAGAAAACCCAGAAATCCTCAACGTTTCAGCATCCCCCCAAACATGTTGCTTCCTATGTACGTGTTGATGTCCTATCGCTCCGATCAACGCAGACTTTGGGACATGGCTCTCATTCTCTCGCTTCAGTTTTGGCTACCAACGCAGCAGCAGTCACAGCGGCAAGCTTAAAATATTGCAGCGGGTTACACTTTGGAGCCCATTCCCTTCTGAACCCTCGCCTCGCGGGTTGAGAAGATAAATGCAGCCCGGGTTCTGAGCAGCCGGGGCGGGGCTTGTGGGTGGGAGCGAAGCCGGATATCGTGTTCTCTCGGTGAGGTCTGGTACAGGGGGGATTAAGTCCCCCGGTTCCATTTAATGAAATTGCTGAGCACTTGTGACACTGGCTCCAAGACTGCGGAAATGGGGCGGGGGTGGGGGAAACCGGTTCTCGCCTCCATAAATCCTCCCGCGCCAGCAGGAGGCTGGACTGAGAGTGTCAGCCCCTAGACAGGGGGCGGAAGAGGACTGCGAGCTCCGGCCGCGGCAAGGGCGCCCGGAGGGCTCCTCGCACCTCCCCCGCACCCTCTTCCCTCCCGTCCCCTTCTCCCGGAACCGCGCCGCCCTGCAAAGCCGCTGTCACATCTTGGCGGCTCTGGCGGAAAGGTCGGAGCCGGGGACCGCTGAGGAGGAGGGAGCAAGCCCAGAGGCTTCAGCTCGGCAGTCTGGCCGCGCTGTTCTCCATGCAGCACACGTCGGACCCATTTCCCACGCTGGCTTGGCTCGGCGGCGGAGTTGGTAGGGATGAGTGGGGAGGGCGGGCAGGAGACTACCTCCCGCTCGCAGAGGAAACCACTCCACTGTGAAGGACGCGCTTCACCCCCGCCCCCTGTCATCGGGGAAGAAATGTGCAGCGCGCCAAGGAAAAGCCACCCACTCCTTCGCCCCCAGCAAACGTGCGCCTGGCCAGTGTGCGCCAGAGCGGCGAGCAAATGCGCAAAGACGCAGAGGGGTTTGTTCAAGTTTACGGTCTGGCGAGGAAAGAGGGAGGGCACAATGCCTCTGCCCACGCGGCTGCCTGAAGTTTGCAAAATCTTAGTAAAGGAGGCGTGGAGCGTGAGTGCGCTGCACCATATTTGCCGCGCGTCGGAATGCAGGGTGCGGGGCCTGGGAGTGGAAAAGGCTTCCCTCTCGCTTTGGGACTGGGGTCGGGAGACCGCAGTTATTCTGATAAACCCGTATTCTTGATAAGGGGCTTCGGCGTGACTGCCACTTAGGCGGCTGCGAAGGCGCTGCGGCGCCCGCCCCCGCCCCCGGCTGGAGACTGCGGCGGTGCGCACTGAGCCTGCGCGCGGGGCTTTTCTCGCTGATGCTGCAGATACATTGCTTAGAGGCTCGGGTGGCAGCCGCGGGAGGGTAACCGGGAGGGCCGGGTTCCCGGCCCTATCCTCGGAGGAGAAGCCGCGCTCTCAGAACGATGCTGCTCTAACAGACTGGAAAATACTTGCCAGTCCTCTGCCACATACTACACACACTTCCATCCTCCGCGCTTCTATGATCCCCTTCGGGAAAGCTTGGAAGTCTCTGTCGCCCCTCCCCGCCCCCATTCCTGCTCGCTGCGCCCGCCCAAACAACCGCGCGCTTCATCTGCTGGTAGTTTATTGGTATTCCTCTTGTTAAATCATTCTGCCTCCTCACCCGGGTCTCGGAAGGAGTACCGACACTGTATGCACCTCTCTCTCTCTCTCTCTCTCTCTCTCTCTCTCTCTCTCCCTCTCCCCCCTCTCACTTTATCCCTCCCCCAAACCCGCTTTAAATTTTTCTTTTAGGGGAAGCCCTTATATACGTGTAGACTGAGCAGAAGAACGAAGGACCAACCAAAACCCAGCAACAGCCTCTTTTCTCCTTTGAGATAGTAAGAATTCTCCCTAAATATCTCCTGTCCGCCTCAACACTCTTAATCTTGGCGGGGGCCCCTTTCTTGAACAGCCGCTGAAATAAACGCACGAATGGCTTCGGTTCAGAAAGCACACCCAGACCTGAAACCCGCCGAGGCCGTCCGTGGTGGTCGTGGTTGAAAACGGAGGGAACCTCTCGTAGGGGAGGAGCAGGGACGACCAAGTGGCACAAAGTCAAAAGAAGGAGAAAAATAGGAACGAGGGACACTTGGATACACAAAGTTGCCATTAAAGTTTATTTCCCTTGTATCCAGATAGGTGACGCTACACTTTGCCAGTTACTAAAGGCTGCAGGTTTCTGCTCAAAAAATAACATCGAGGCTTCCAACATGTGTTTTATTCCCCAGGCGCGCGCACACACGGTCTATCCCCAAAAGCAAGCACGGCGACAGGAATGCCAAGCATTTAAACAAAGACAGGCATCCTCCCCACCCCACTCCGCCCCCTCCCATCCCTACAAAGTCTGAGCTAGAAAAACAAGGATCCCTCTACCGCTCTCTCCGGAGTTTGATGTTCTTTCTTCACTACTGCAGCCCGTCATGGATTTTTAGAACACCAGCGTGGCTTTCTGGACGCACGCGAGGTCCCCAACCTACCAGTAAAAATGCCCTAACCCAGATGCTCAATCGTGCGCCGGGGACACTTTGGGGAGAGGGGAATATCGGCTGCGAGAGGGGAAACGATGGAGAAAGGTATCCTAAAACCCTCTCCAGAGCGCTCTCACGCGCATTAGTCACAGGAGGAGGAAATCTACCAGCCCGAGGGGGGGAAGCAAGTCTGTACCCCCTCCCTGAGAAACAGCGGCTGTGCTGGTGGGGCGGGGGGGGCGGGGGGGGCGGATCTGGCTTTAGCTTAAAGGGGCTGAGACTGGGCACTCTGGAAGCGGGTCCGGGACCTGAAGCTGGGCTTCTCCGAGCGCTGCGCCTGGCGAGTGCTCGCTCCCGCCTCCTTTCCCCTGGCCCTCCTCCCACGCTCTCTGCCAGTGTGTAGTTTCGGCTGTTCGGCTAAGGCAGCCGCCGCCGTAGCAGCAGTAGCGTCAGGGACAAGTCTGAGTACGGAAGCGAGAGCAAGCTTCCAGCAGCAGCCACCACTTTGGGCAAACTTGGGGGTTTCTGGCTCGCGGGTAGCGGGCAAGAGCTTCCCACTTGCGGTTCACTGTCTCCCAGCCACGGCAGCCCGGGAGGCGGCGGAAGCGCCCGCACCAGACTCTCCCAGACGCAAAAAGGGACGAGACAACTGCGGAATTCACCCGCCGTGCCAGGGCACTTCCGAGACAACAGCCGACTGGCACTTTTTCTCCCCTTTGGCAAACTGGATTTTTTTTTTAAAGCTACTTGGTAGCTGTCTGTGACTCCACCTCCCCCTCCACCCCCGCCCCGATGCCTTTGGCTTTTCTTCGGAAATCCGGACAGAATTGGGCATCCTTGTTAATTGCCATTGGAGGAACCCGGCAGTGCGCTTTCGCCCGGCCAACGTCGCGGGTGCACGAAGCCTGACTCGCTCACCTTTGAACTGCAAAGGGATCAAGTTCAGCTCGAGTTCCCTGCATTGGGACTAGGAGCAAGGAACAAGATCGTGCAGGAGAGCGAGTGAGAGGGGGAAAGGGGAAAGGAGAGGAGGGAGGAGAGAGGAGGAGGGAGGAGAGAAAGGGAGGGAGGGAGGGGAGGGATCGAGAGAGAGAGCCGGGAGAGAGAGGCTGCAATCTCCTCCCTGAATCGCGCACAGCGCTGCAGATCCCACTGCTCCGACATGCGGGCCGAATGCAGGTGAGGAAAGGCACGGACTCTGCGGCTGCCAACCCAAACTTGGGCACCGCGCGGTGCGCACGGTTCAGTGCTGGCCCCCGCGGGCGAACGGCTGCTGCGGTTTCAGGCGGCGGCTTCGTGACTAATGACCTTGCGCAGAGTTGTTAAGAAAAAAGAGAAGCCCGAGCTCTCCGGGGTGAGAAGAGACTGACTCTGGGAGTCGCTGAAGATGGCTCGGGCTGCTCTTTGGCGCGCCGGGGGAACCCGGACGCGGACCCGGCTGTGACGCGAGTAGTGTTCCGTGCACCGTGCACCGTGGCCGAAGCGACCTGCCCGGGATTTTTTCATTCTTGATCTGTTGACTGGCTCTCCCGCTGCCCGAGAGGAGTCAGAGTTGAGACTGGCTGGTTGCTGGCCCCGGAGCCTCGTCCAGGAAGCGACTCACGTTTGCCTGGGCACCGCAGCCGGAGCAGAGGCTGGGTCTAGAGTGAGCGGCTGGGACGTGAATTGGACTCAACTAGAGTAGCAGCAAAGACTAGCGTGGCTGGCAGGCGGGGGAGGCTGCAGGCTCGCTCCCCGCCGCTTCCCGGCTCCACCGCCCGCCTGCTGAAGCAGTGGTGGCCCGTTCCGTCAGAGCGGGGACCGGAGCCCGGGATCCTCCTCCCGCTGCGGGCATGACTCTGGGGGGGCGCCGAGCCCGTGGCGCGCAGTGTCCCGTGAACTGTGAGTACTGCGACTGAACGGCGGCCGGCGAGCGGGCGATTAGCACCCATTGCATGAATTACGAAACAATAACTTTCGGAAGAAGCAGGAGGAAAAGAAAAAGGACTTCTCGCTGCCCCCCACCCCCATCGGCCGACTCCACGCGCGGCTGTGGCCCCCTCCCTCCCCTCCCTCTCGTTCGTTCCTTTCCCGGAGAGGAGAGGACTGGGGGGAGGGCAGGCGGCCAGCCCCGGAGGAGGGGGCGCCGAGGGGCTGTGGTTAGAAGGAGCAGTAGCAGCAACAGCAGGAGAAGATGCTGAGGATGCGGACCACGGGGTGGGCGCGCGGCTGGTGCCGGGGCTGCTGCCTCCTCCTGCCGCTCTGGCTCAGCCTGGCGGCCGCCAAGCAGCTCCTCCGGTACCGGCTGGCCGAGGAGGGCCCCGCCGACGTCCGGATCGGCAACGTCGCCTCGGACCTGGGCATCGTGACCGGCTCGGGCGAGGTGACTTTCAGCCTGGAGTCGGGCTCCGAGTACCTGAAGATCGACAACCTCACGGGTGAGCTGAGCACGAGCGAGCGGCGCATCGACCGCGAGAAGCTGCCCCAGTGTCAGATGATCTTCGACGAGAACGAGTGCTTCCTGGACTTCGAGGTGTCGGTGATCGGGCCCTCGCAGAGCTGGGTGGACCTGTTTGAGGGCCGGGTCATCGTGCTGGACATCAACGACAACACGCCCACCTTCCCGTCGCCCGTGCTCACGCTCACGGTGGAGGAGAACCGGCCGGTGGGCACGCTGTACCTGCTGCCCACCGCCACCGACCGGGACTTCGGGCGCAACGGCATCGAGCGCTACGAGCTGCTGCAGGAGCCCGGGGGCGGCGGCGGCGAGGGCCGGCGTGCGGGGCCGGCCGACAGCGCCCCCTACCCCGGGGGCGGCGGGAACGGCGCGGGCGGCGGCCCCGGGGGCTCCAAGCGGCGGCCGGACGCGCCGGAGGGCGGCGGCGCCGCGAGCCCCGGCGGCCGCAGCAGCGTGTTCGAGCTCCAGGTGGCAGACACCCCGGACGGGGAGAAGCAGCCGCAGCTGATCGTGAAGGGGGCGCTGGACCGCGAGCAGCGGGACTCCTACGAGCTGACCTTGCGGGTGCGCGACGGGGGCGACCCGCCGCGATCCTCGCAGGCCATCTTGCGGGTGCTCATCACCGACGTGAACGACAACAGCCCCCGCTTCGAGAAGAGCGTGTACGAGGCCGATCTGGCAGAGAACAGCGCCCCGGGGACCCCCATCCTGCAGCTGCGCGCCGCCGACCTGGACGTGGGGGTCAACGGACAGATCGAGTACGTGTTTGGGGCGGCCACCGAGTCCGTGAGGCGGCTGCTGCGCCTCGACGAGACGTCCGGCTGGCTCAGTGTCTTGCACCGCATCGACCGCGAGGAAGTGAACCAGCTGCGGTTCACGGTCATGGCCCGCGACCGCGGGCAGCCCCCCAAGACCGACAAGGCCACCGTGGTCCTCAACATCAAGGATGAGAACGACAACGTGCCATCCATTGAAATCCGCAAGATCGGGCGCATCCCTCTTAAGGACGGGGTGGCCAACGTGGCTGAAGACGTTCTGGTCGACACCCCCATCGCCCTGGTGCAGGTATCTGACCGAGACCAAGGGGAGAACGGGGTGGTCACCTGCACCGTGGTGGGTGACGTGCCCTTCCAGCTCAAGCCGGCCAGCGACACAGAGGGCGACCAGAACAAGAAAAAGTACTTCCTGCACACGTCAGCCCCTTTGGACTACGAGACCACCAGGGAGTTCAACGTGGTCATCGTGGCGGTGGACTCGGGCAGCCCCAGCCTCTCCAGCAACAATTCCTTGATTGTCAAGGTGGGAGACACCAACGACAACCCGCCGGTCTTCGGCCAGTCGGTGGTGGAGGTTTACTTCCCAGAGAACAACATCCCTGGTGAGAGAGTAGCCACGGTGCTGGCAACAGATGCAGACAGCGGGAAGAATGCAGAAATCGCCTACTCGCTGGATTCTTCTGTGATGGGGGTCTTTGCCATCGATCCCGATTCTGGGGACATCCTGGTCAATACAGTGCTGGACCGCGAGCAGACTGACAGGTACGAGTTTAAAGTTAATGCCAAAGACAAAGGCATCCCCGTGCTGCAGGGCAGCACCACAGTAATCGTGCAGGTGGCTGATAAGAATGACAATGACCCTAAGTTCATGCAGGATGTCTTTACCTTTTATGTGAAGGAAAACTTGCAACCTAACAGCCCGGTGGGGATGGTCACCGTGATGGATGCTGACAAGGGACGGAATGCGGAGATGAGCCTGTACATAGAGGAGAACAGTAACATTTTTTCTATTGAAAATGACACAGGGACCATTTACTCCACGATGTCTTTCGACAGGGAACATCAGACCACATACACTTTCAGAGTCAAAGCTGTGGATGGGGGAGATCCTCCCAGATCTGCCACAGCCACAGTCTCTCTCTTTGTGATGGATGAAAATGACAATGCTCCCACAGTTACCCTCCCCAGAAACATTTCCTACACTTTACTGCCACCTTCAAGTAATGTCAGGACAGTAGTCGCTACAGTGCTGGCAACAGACAGTGACGATGGCATCAATGCAGACCTGAACTACAGCATTGTGGGAGGGAATCCCTTCAAGCTGTTTGAGATTGATTCCACCAGTGGTGTGGTTTCCTTAGTGGGAAAACTCACCCAAAAGCATTATGGCTTGCACAGGTTGGTAGTGCAAGTGAATGACAGCGGGCAGCCTTCCCAGTCCACCACAACTCTGGTGCATGTATTTGTCAATGAGAGTGTTTCGAATGCAACTGTGATCGACTCCCAGATAGCCAGAAGTTTGCACACCCCACTCACCCAGGATATAGCTGGTGACCCAAGCTATGAAATTAGCAAGCAGAGACTGAGTATTGTCATTGGGGTGGTTGCTGGCATTATGACAGTGATTCTAATCATTTTAATTGTCGTGATGGCAAGGTACTGCAGATCCAAAAATAAAAATGGCTATGAGGCTGGCAAAAAAGATCACGAAGACTTTTTTACACCCCAGCAGCATGACAAATCTAAAAAGCCTAAAAAGGACAAGAAAAACAAAAAATCTAAGCAGCCTCTCTACAGCAGCATCGTCACTGTAGAAGCTTCTAAACCAAATGGACAGAGGTATGATAGTGTCAATGAGAAGCTGTCAGACAGCCCGAGCATGGGGCGATACCGATCTGTTAATGGTGGGCCTGGCAGTCCCGACCTGGCAAGGCATTACAAATCTAGTTCCCCATTGCCTACTGTCCAGCTTCACCCACAGTCACCAACTGCAGGAAAAAAACACCAGGCTGTACAAGATCTACCACCAGCCAACACATTTGTGGGAGCAGGAGACAACATTTCAATTGGATCAGATCACTGCTCTGAGTACAGCTGTCAAACCAATAACAAGTACAGCAAACAGGTAAGATGCATCCCTAATATATTTACATATCCCAGAGAGGGCTAATAACCCTGAGACTTCTGTGAAGTTTTATCTTCTCTTTTTAATAGTTACTATTTAAATTCTTAATGGCAGGAATCTAATGGTAATTCATGCGCCATTAATATAGCAGAGGCCTTCTATGAGAGGTGTACCATTGTATTTTGCAAGTTATACCTAATGCTCACCAAGGTACTAAAGGAAATATTGACAGATGACACTGTTTTGCACTTATCTCATTTGACAACCCCAATTCATCCTACATTTTCTGTTCACAAAAAAATAAGTATATATTGTTTAGATAGTTCTAAGTGGATAATTGCCTTTAGAGAGACAATTTCTAAAGTTACTACTGGTGTCCATGCAAATTGGACACTATAAAAGTTTTAGCTATGTTATACATAATGCAAGATTTTACAAATAAACAGATGCTAATTCATGCAAATGTAGTGCTAAGTGTGAGATGTTGGAATACAGACTAATTTGACAAAAACACTTGTTTAGAAATATTTACTGATATGCAAGTGTCATACAAAACTGCATTTTAATACTTTATACCGATAGATAGCTGTAGCAATTAGGCCTCTATGATTATTTGCAAACAGCATTTGCATTCTTTCTCTTCAGAATTAAGTTTATATAAACAAAATTAAGTTGCATAGGCCATCACTGTTTAAACTGAACAATGCATGTGTTCATAATTGATGTGCTATGTGCAAGGCTGTTTTGATGTGCTTGTTGATATACTGGGAATTATGTGGGATATTTGACACAGCTGTTTCCTGGTGAAATTTGAAAACTTCAAAAAACACAATATTTATTTTTGAAAGTTGTGCTTGTGTGACATATATAATGCTCAGAAAGTTTACTTTTTATACTTACCAAAGTGTGACACACAGCAAATAAAATCTCTTGGAAACTGCCTTGTCTGAGGCTACAGCAAACTCTGCTAATAAAACACTACAGATTGGCAGAACTCATCTCAAGAAACATATTTATGACCATCAAATAGCACATAATGGTTTTTCTATTAAGTTTGTTTGCATGTGGAATGTGTGATCAGAGAAGAACTGAGGCAAAGCAAAATTTTATTGCCTCATGTATGATGTCATAGAAAAGAGATATTAATTCCCTGTTGCTTTCATAATTATGAAAATTAGTTTCCCAAGAAATGTTTTCTATATGTAGTAGTATATTTTAGCTATTTGGATAAGAAGAAACCGGCTTAATATGACTTTATGTACAATAACAAAAGCAATCCAATAAAACACAGGTTTGAACTACATTGCAAGAAATGGCTTTTGAAAATGTCTTGTGAGGCATGTAAACTTGAATTATTTATTTATTTTAACCCCACACTTTACATTGTGAAGAGTTTACAACTGTTATTGGTTTACCTGAAGTTAGCGGCAGAGGGTTTTTTTTTCCCCTGATGCTTTTATCAGTTTTGTAAACAAGGAAGATTTCAGTTAAAATAGTAGCACTGTTTAAGATTACTAATAAATGCTCTCAAGTAAATTGGGGTCTTGGAAATTGCCATAGAAAATGGTAAGATGTATTGCACAAAAGTGTGAAGAGATCTTTCTGCAGAATATTTACTTCTCCACTGTCATCTAATAGTACTTTTATCTTGCGACCAAATGGCATTTGCATTCTAAATTGTGTGAACTTATGCTTTTTAGTGGGCATGTAAAGTGGTGGATTCATAGCTATTTTATGCAAATACCTCATATGTCCTATGCTTTTATTTAATCTTCATTTTACTCATCAGATGGGGTTGCCTCTATATTCTTGAACTTTTAAAACATCCGCTATCAAGATGATTGTTTAAAAGGCAAAATGATATGCTTATAAATAAACTACTGTCTGGTGTTACCCTCCTAACTGAGCAAAGTCCATGTATCAAAAGAGAAAACCCACAAAGAAGTTGGAATGAATCACACAGTTTGCCAAAAGTGACTTTAGAAAACTTTTAGACAACTTGTATGTCATTAGGTTTTCAAAAGATGCATAAGGTTTTAACCACAAGTAAATAACTGACCTACAATGAAATAAGGCAAATGAAATACATTTACCTTAATGTAATTAGTAATAGTAATTGATGTACTTCATCTCCTCAATATTGCTGTCAGGGGATGAGGGATCCATTTACAGAGTTACATTCTGTTTAGACATCTTACACAAACAGAATCTTTTTTGTTCTGATTTTTGTGTGTACGGTAAGCAGACAGTTTTCTCTTTTATTTTTAAGAGATGTTACCTTTAATTTTTACAGCACTGCCAATATATTTTTCTTCAATTAAAAAAGTTGCTTAAAAAAGCAAATAACATAGATTTGGGTCATAATTTCCTCGTCTGATAAATGAATTTTATCTAAGGAAAATTTTGAAGGTTCTGTTCTTTCAATTTATTTTCATAGAGATTATTAAATATCTGAGATTTCATTTGATATAAAGCCTTTATTTTTTAGTTTTCCTGAATTGCCATATTATAGTTCTTTATTTGTGATAAAATGGACGTGATCTTTCTTCACATTTTTCTTATCTTCATGAAAATTAGACATTTTGAAATGTTGCTCCTAAGTGGTATTAATGGTTACCTCGTAATAAGTTAAATAGCTTTGTAGAAATGAAAGTTTGTAAATAATGATCACACTTGGCTCCCCTACCCACTCCTCCTCCTCTTTTTTAATAGGCTCTAGAGCCATTCAAATCAAGCTTCTCTAGTTACTCTTTGGCAGGCTCTAGATGGGTGCTGCAGAGTTGCTGGAATTATATCTGAAATTCACACATTAGAAAAACTGATGATGTAGCCCAGGTTTTCAAAGTTCAGACCTTTGCAATTCAAACAAATGCCTTTGCTGTCAGCTGCATCATATGTTTATTTGAGAAAAATATAAATCATTGAGAGCATTATTGAGATTAAGTACCCACCTTTCCATTTCCTTCTTACTTTGCCTAGCAAGCCTGGCCTTGGTAGATGTTAAAGTTTTATGACCTTAAAGTACAACCGTGGTTTTGATTTGTAAAATAAAGGAAAATGCATTCTGTTCATTTTTTAATATCAAGTGTCTTATTATGCTCTAAATATTTTTCAATTTTCCTTAAAAGATAAAATCATTCCAAGAAATTAATAGATCTAAAAGTACAATCACTAAATTCCTTATTATTCTCAAGTCCTACTGAACTTATCCTTGACATGCTGTTACTTAGATAATGCACTTCAAAGTAAAAATTGCATTGCATTTAGTAAATGGAAACCAAGGTAATTTAGTTTTGGCGAGAATTTAGCTTGAATAAACATTCATTTTAAAATCCATTTGTAGCTGATCCTTAAATACTCAAGAAAAAAATTCATACTAACTCCAGTGACAGTTTTCCTTTATGAGGAACTGTTGAATTAGTCTGAATAATGTTCTCTTTAATTGATCAAATTATGTTCAATATAGTCATTGTAGATTTAGTGAGAAATATGGTAGAATTCGTTTGTTTTTTTTAACTACTTCAATTTGGGGAGTAAATGGGTGACTTGCCATCGTTATTAGAGTTAAAAGCACTAAGGAAACTAATATCAATGTATTTGTGTATGTATATAATACTATATATGTATTAGTAGTAATGCATCAGCATAATGATGCCAGCCACCACTTCCTGATTTAATTCCATAAGCATAATGTCTATAATATGGTTCTTCTTTCTATAACCTTGGACTCTTTCAAGAGGCACCATGAATCCGTATATGATGAAACTTCTGTTATACTAGACCTGATATTATAGCAAGAAGCTAATAACTAATGGAAGCTAGGTCATGTCTTTAATCAAAAGACATCTACTAAAGCAACATTAGGATTTCTAGATGTCTATGAAATAAGGAAAAGGTCATCCACTGATTTTATCTCTAATGCATATGCAAATTTAAAGGGAAGTCCTAGTATGACAATTTAAACCTTATCCAAAACTTATCCTAAACCAATTAGTGACGTGGATATTAAACTGAAAAGCCAATTTAAAGAGTTTAAGTGAATCATGCAGCACGATAAATATGGCCAAATCATTTTCTTGTTATATTTCAATTTTAGATATCTTTGGTATCTGATCTATGAAAAATTATGAATAATGTGTACATCACAAACTCTCTATAGACACACACATATTTGTGTACATTGACTGTGGTGCCAAATGTCTTATTTTGTTGTAATATTCATACGTTACTATGCAGAAAATATCTGAAATCTAAACATACACAAAGTCAAAATATAAAAAGTACTATAATCAGCAGCTTAATATCTGTACCTAAAATCGCTAGAGTCATGAAAATCTACCAACCAAGCCATCCTCTCAATTTATAGAAGAGGAGACTGAGGCCGTGCAAGAAAAAGTAATTTGAGAGCGCAACATTATTTGAGAGCACAACATTATTTATCAAGGATAATGTAGACCAGTGCCCAAGTCATGGAATACAGACGGCAGTATTCCTTTTTATCTTTGACTACTACCGTTAGGGGAAAAACTGAACTTTTGTAACTTTTTCTGTATGTATTTCAGTAGTGACAGAAATCTGTTTAGAATTTACTTATGCATTTAAAACTATATATTTGACTGTAAAGGTAGACCTTTTATTTGCAATAGAATATAATTCTGTTTTAGGCTTCAATTATGTGTAAAATTATAGTTCAAAATTTATAGATTTTAAGTGGAAATGAATAATTATTTCCCCCATGAAAGGTACCAGTTTTTGATATGCTTAAAGTAACTTAACATGATTGAGAGCCTATATTCAAGTTAATTGACAGGAATTTTTATTTTAGCAGAACAATGATACAAGATACAAGTTCCTTCCCAGTATTTAGCAACATTAGGGTATCTGGATGTCTATGATGTAAGGAAAAGGTCATCCACTGATTTTTTTAATGTATTTTAACAAAAATAATAGAAATATTCTATATGTTACGTATACAATTTCCTATGCATTCTAACCAGATAGTCTTTTACCATTTCCATCAACGTGGATAACCCCTCTTGGTTTCTGCACTTTGCAGATGCAATTTACCTTAATAACATCCTTAACACAATATGGTAAATTAATTTTTCCTCTTAATTTGTTTTCAGGCAAATCTTCAGAAGAACGTGATATTTTGTTATTTTTTTCCCTTGGACTGCTTCCTTGTTAGGCAGTTAGCCAATCTAGTGGATTAGATTCTAAATGTACATAGGGATAAAATATAAATAATTGAATTGATTAATTTCAAAAATAAAACCTGAACTATTTCTTAAACTTACTGTGGTGTGAAAAAGTCATTGCTCTGCTATAGCCATCAATGCTATTAAACATTTTAACATCACCATGAAGGTTATGTAGGAGATGCAGTGTAATAATTTAGTTATGTTAGGTGTATATAGCCAGTTCCTACACTGTGGCAAGGCTCCCCATTCATTTATTTACTAGGAGCCTATAGAAAGAGTAAGATCTGTTCAGCTATATCTAGAGTCAGCTCTGCTTCTCTTTTGTATTGTGTTTAAGAGCCCTTAGACTCTTCTAAAACAGGGGCTGTGTTGCGGTACATTGCACAGTGCTTTATTTAGCATTAGTGTTGTGGGAGAAATCACATTCCAAGAAGAACTGAGCTGAAACCAGTAAAACTAATCTTAATTATCACTTCTGGTGAATTAATGTTTTGAAGGCGGAATAAAGGTTTATTTTCAGGAATTTAGTGATATTTGTATTGAACTCTAATGCTGTGTACAAACAACAAAACTATTAAAGCTTCCAAATAGGATTCCTGTGACAAGTTAATGTCACCCCCCCAAGCGTATTTATTATTTACAAATACATAATTTGCAAATAAAATCTTCTCTGTTCCCAAACCTCTACTATTAGCATTCCAATTGAGCATTGAGGAAATTTTCTACATCGTATTATTATTATTATTTTTTTGCCTGCATAAATCTTTATTTTCCTTCTTTCAGATGCGTCTACATCCATACATTACTGTGTTTGGCTGAATTCCACTCTAATATGATGCTCCATTTTGCACCATACTGTGATGACCTTGCTACTCCGAACCTGCTGGAGCCTGCCCTTGGCCGTGGGGTGTCAGCCAATCACTGCTCCTTCCACTTGTGCATTTTATTTTCAAGGTTTTTTTCTCTCCATTTAAAGAAAAATAGTAATAAAATAAATAAACATATAAAAGAAACAGTATTAATACACAAATGTGCTACCAATGGGTATCTAAGTCACCAGGAGTTCCATTCTAAAATGTGGTTAGTTAGCACCTGTTAGACTTAATAGTGAGGTCATTTAGGAAAAAAAAAAGCCCAAAGCATATTTCAACCATAACTATAAGAATTCAGAATTGGGTGAAAAAAGGCAAATTAGGTCTATTACGTCTTTGTCTACACATTTGTCTCCATTAAATACTGATGTTAAATAAAAACCAAAATTGATCAATATGTTTGACGTGTCCTATAATCACAGATTTTTCCAGGCCAGCGAGATAGTTCTAGAAAGGAGTTATTTGCTCATGCTGTGTGTGCACTTCCAAATGTCATTGTGTATGTTTGTGTTTGTACCCACCCATGTAAATGCAAAGATTTTGCATAATATTTACAAAAATATTGGCTGTCAAACAAATTTGAGAGTTTGCCTTTGTATTTACCACAGGCACTGCAGTAGATTGATTTTTCTTTAAGTTGAATTGCTGACCAAAGTATCTATGGAATTTTCAAGGTTTTTTTTTAATTCCTTAAGAAAAATTGAAGTGTTTTGGTTAAATTCAGTGTAGTCACTTTAGTCACATTCAGAAGAAATACATGACTTCCTGCTTTGTGAATTGCATTTATAGAAAGGCTATTTGATGCCAGATAGCATAAACTCAAGTAATTCTAAGAATTTGGCATGTTTCATTGTTGAAACAGTGAGGGACTGGATTTTAGTTGTATTAGTGGCATTTTGGGTAGGTCAGGAAGTCCTCTGGGGGGCCCCTCTACCTCTCCATGTTTGTGTATTTATGTCTCTATTTGTTATGTTGTATGTATTTATGTGCCTGAAACAAGTATTCCGTATGTAAAGTTTGATTATTTTATAATACATTTACCACATCATCTGCTCTGTGAAAATTTTCTACACACTTTGAAATACTAACCAGGAATGACAAATTCTCACGATTTTTTTTTTGCCAATCAATGTCAGTATAATAGCCCTTTCAGAAAAGTAAATAAATATTGAAATGACATTAAAATGTGAAGTGGTAGGAAATGCACTGTTACCCATATGAATCCCTATGGTGTCCTTGAGGAGTTTTATTCCATTAGCTGTTTATTTAATCTTGCAAAGGGGAAATTTTCTGAAGTATCATTGAGACTGCAGTGAAATTCCTGAATAAAACTTAATTATCCTCAACCTCTCATTTTGTTTTGAGAACAAGGACCAGTGTAAGAGGCTGGCGACAGAACGCTTACCACTTTTCTGCTTCTTGGAAATGCTTCTTTCCTCATCTCAAGTAGTAGACTTCCTTTGGTACACTTAAAATGTGAATCCTGCAACAAATCACATCAACTCAAAGGCAAGTGAAAGAAACAGTAAACTCCAGAATTTTGCATCAATTGAATGTGCAGTCCGGGCCTAGCGATGATATTTGTGAAGACTTTCACATAGAACGTTCAAAGTCAGCATTTAGAAACTCAGGTTGTAACACACACTTGGGGGCTTCCTCAATTTATCAGATCTCTTACCATAAGTAGGAAGGTATGAAATAAAATAGAAAAACTGAGAGAACAGCTCCAGCGTAAGAGTAGTTGTTGCCTTGTGAAGTTCTTGTTTCAGTTGTAGTCCTTGTGCATGTGAGTGCTCCTGTTCTTGGTTCCTATGTAAAATATATGTTTTATCATAGAAGCAGCTGGAAGGGTTGGAGAACCATACTATAGATTCTGTGAGGGAAGTTAAGGCTATCGAGTACTATGATTTTATTTTTTTTGCAGTACCGGGGATTGAATGCAGGGGCGTTCTACCTCTGTGCTACACCCCTGGCCCTATTTTTAATACTTTATTTTGAAACCGGGTCTCACGAAGTTGCGGAGGGCCTCACTAAGGAGGAGAGAGAGAGAGAGAGAGAGAGAGAGAGAGAGAGAGCAAACGCTGAGGCTGGCCGCGAACCTAGATCCTCTGGTCTCTGCCTCCCAAAGTACTGGGATTACAAGCGTGTGCCACCACACCCGGCTGAGTACTATGATTTTAAAAAACATCATAAATGAAAGCAAAAAATTCTCCCAAGGATTTTAGTGTACTATTTATTAAGTTGACCCAGAATGGTCAACAGTAGAATTTTCATAGCAGTGTTAAACAACAGCAAAAAGCTTTTGTGAAATTTGTCATCATTCCTCTGCTCCTTTGGCTATTATCATTATTATTATTATTATTATTATTATCATCATCATCATTACTATTACTATTTTTTAGAAATCTTTGAACATCTGCAACTGGCCAGTGACCAGGCACAGACTTCCTCTCATCTCCCCTTCCCCCCACTCTCTTGCTCCCAGTTGTCAATCTCAGGTCTCTGGATCCATCCCCTTTGTAATTACTAGAACTTACCAATAAGGTGTTACCTGTGGACAGATGGATATAGACTCAGAACACACCCATATTACCATACATATATATTTTAGCATTTGGATACTTTACTTTAAATTATAAGATAATAATTAATTCTCCACTATAAAACCTAAAGAGGAGTATGACAACATTAGACACTGGTTTGTTTAGAGCAGTTCATTCGTTAGCTAACGTGTTTTTTTTTTTATATCAGTACTGGTCCTGGGTATGAAAGGATAATAAGAGTCTTTGCCCTCATAGAATTAATATATTATAAAGAAGATTACAGAACAGGAAAATGATAATTTACATTGGCATCATGCCTCATAAGTTCAGAGCATCAAATACATACTTGCTGATTTGTTCCTCAGACCAAACTGTGAGGAAGAGCACCATTGTTACATCTGAGTTGAGGCTAATGAAGCAATGAATGCCTTTGTCATGACTCTGATGGAACTAGTGTAAGGCCTTTATAAAATATATGAAAAATATCCAGTCAGAATTCAAGAATACACAGAGCATTTGAAGGAAATTGTGAGATTTGTGTTTTTGAGTGCAGTTTATTTTTAGCTGTCTCTGCTCAAAATCTTCCTAAAAGACAGTCAGAATTAAAGAATTCTAGCCAGGCGCAACGTCATACACATGTAATCCCAGTACTTGGAAGGCTGAGACAGGAGGACCACAGGTTCTGTGGTCCACAGCCTCAGCAACTTAGCGAGACCTTGATTCAAATTAAAAAATAAAATAAGACTGTGGGTATAGCTCGGTGGTAGAATGTCTGTGAGTTCAACTTCCAATACCAAAGAAAAAAAGAAGAAAAAAAAAAGAAAAAGTTAAAGAGTTCTGAAAGTGTTTGAGAGAAGTGAAATTTGCATTTTAGAATGCAGCATGTTTTTAGACTCCTTTGGGCAAAATCTTTGCAAAACAAAAATCATTAGAACAGGCTGTTTTTCAAACTTTTTCAGAAGTCACAAGTTGTACTTCATACTTCAAAAAAATAAGAAAAGATTGTGGGTATAATTTGGAGATCTAATTAATTAGCTGGATGTGTGTTAGTGATTAATAAAGCACATCAAGAATTAGGCAATTCACTTTAACCCTAACTCTATTTTTTGAGGCATTCTCTAGAAAACTTACCAAGGTTCTTAGGAAGTGATCCCACAGTTTGAACTATCTCTCTGGGAACAATTTTTTATCTATGACTTTGCAGAAACTTTTCTTTGATGTGTGTGATTTCTTACATCCATTCATTTTATAGAGAAGATATTGATTTGCTATATCTTTTATTACACAGTGCAAGGCTTTGGGGTGGAGATAAAGTGATGATTAGAACAAGGTCCCTTCCTTCCATAGATAAGACCATGCAAAAAAGATACTCATAAGGCAAAGGACACACAGGGCGCTCAGAGGGAGTTCTGCTCCGTAGCAGTTTCCCAGTACTGAGGAGCATGCCTGACTTAAAGGAGACACTCATAAATATTTGTCAAAGAAGTGAGCAAAGTGTCTGGGCTTTGGTGCTTAGGCCTGTAAATCCGTCCACATTCGATCTTGAATTTGGTGTATTAGACTCTGAGATCCTTCTGTTATTTTCTTTTCCTGCGAGGTGGGTTTCTCCAAGAGGAAAGGCTGCTGTGGTGTTGGCGGGAGTCCCTGCTTTCTCTGTGTGGTGCATGCCCCTTGCTTCAGTAGAATATGAACAGTTCTCTGATTTCTCTTCCTTCCTTCTTGGTGGTGATGTAAACACCATACCCTTAAGCAAGATAAAAATGAAGCAAATGTTTAAGGCAAGTGAAGAAAGTGCTGGTCACCCGGTAGACTTCTGACATATTTTGAGGGGATATGAGAGAAAAACCATGCAAACATATGGGTTTCGGTATTTTTCTGGGGATCCTTATCGGGGGGGGGGATAGACACATGTATGCCCAAACACACGCACACATTTCTGTATCCGTCAATTGATATATTCCTGCAGATATATCACTGTGCCAACTCATGCTCACAATACACTTTCCACTCTCATTCAGCCCCATGGTGAGCAGTCATTTTTAAAGGTGAGAGCCCAGCATCTCTGTTAAAGAAAAAAAAAATGTGTATGCAATTCAATTTACTAAGGAAAAGAGGTCCAGAAGAGGGAAGATATTCTTAGTTGAAAGTGATCAGCAGTGAGGTAGGAGCAGAGAAATGCCCTGCAACTCACATCACTCCCATGGACCCAGGAATCTCCCAAGGAGGAGCTCCTCATTAAATTGGGAATAACTTGTGATGAAATCTGGTTCTGCTTGTAGCTTACCTGACTGTCAGTTGCTGAAAGCAGGTAACTAGGCCAGCAGACCCCAAAGATCACTAGTCCTTAAGAACTGGGAATTTTGCTTTGGTCCTTGGGGAAGGGTGGACAGCCTTCAGGAGTTTAGGAAACAGAGACTCAGTTAAAGCACTTACTGTCTCTGACTTCAATGAGAAGTCAGGAGATAGGGCAAGATTATATCAGAAAGGCATGTCCAGGATTGACAAAGGCAAATGTCTGTGACCGTGAATTTTGGTCCAGGACTCTGGAGCCTGTCAGGATGCCAATAAATGTCATGGCTTGATATGATAGCAAGATTAGAGTGGAAAAGTAGTAACCTCCGCTTTCTCCGGTTTAGACCAGGTGTTTTGTGTTGGTTTAGTTTTGGTTTCTGTCCACAATATCTACTTCAACTGCTCTGTCTCCATTCATTTTTGGCTCTGGTACTTTGAGGAAAAAGAAGAATAAAGAAGAGAAAAAGGAAAAAAAAGTACAAAAGCTGAATGGAAGCTGAATACCTTCTCCCTTGTATTATTATTAGACTAGTGTAGTAAAAATAGTTGCCACTTATTGAGACGTTATTGTCATGCGGTTGTTTCTTATCTTAGTTTTAACTTGAGGAAGCTGAGATTTAAAGAGGATAATGGCATTCTTTTTTCACTGTTGGAAGCAACTTCAGAAAAAATTCATTTGACAAAAATCTGTGGAATGTTTATGGCAGACCAGATAGAAAGGGCTTGGAGTCTTCCATTCTGATTGAGTGGGCTACGAATTTCCAGATTAGAGAGATACTGTTTTTGTTTAATTAGCTGTGATATTTTAGTAAAACAGTGAAGATGAAAAGGAATTAGAACTGTTTTAAGGAAGAATATTGTGGTTATTGTGTAATCTGGTACAAACCTGTGTTAACCAGTTGTAAGAGTCATGTGATTTTATTGTGCATAAATATTACTATAAATGCACATTTGCTTGCCCCATTCATAGAAATGTGATTTTAGTACATTAGTGCTATAGTGTAGAAACCCAAAATTTTTACCCTTTCCTCCCTTCTCAATTCTGATTGCAAATGGTAGGCCAGGCTACAAAAATTCTAGCTTAGAGCTCCCGAAATTCCTAAGTTCTACTTACTGGCTCACTTCCAGAAGGTGTCTGGAGAAACAGTCCACACAGGCTGGGGAAACAGTCTGAAAACCTGCCTTCCATTCCAGCCCTCTCTGACTGGCCGATGTCACCTCCTGTAAACCCTTCAAGTCCTGAAGCCTCAGGCATCTCCCCCTCTGTCATTTTACATAATAACCCCTTTATGATTACATGATAAGATTCATGGGGTCACATGAATCACTTGAGACTTTTGGAGGCACTATCACAACTGAAAATAATATTTCTAGTTTTCCATGAATTTCTCTAAACCCTTCCGAAGGTGCCTTTACACGTTTGGGGTATTTTCATTATATTTCACTTTTAAAAGATTGAAGAAAAAAAAAAGACATCCTGATCACCTGTTTGAACCTCTGCTAGTCTTTTATCCTGGTCATCTTCAAAGATGATACTAGCCCAGTATCAAGGTGCAACTGTGTGCACCCCACTCCGTCTGCTAATGGGCACTGGCTATCATCAGAAGTCTTGCAGTGCTATTGAAGTTCATCTCTCCGTGCTGAAGGACAGGGAATGGCTTATCACCGTGAAGCAGGTAGTTTAGGAGAGGCTCACAACAATTCGGTAACATCACTTTTGACATATTTTTTTTTTAATTCCATCACTTTCTAACAGTCATGACTTCTTGCCATGCCGTCTTTCCTGGAAAATTTTCCTTTACCTGAAGTCCAGCATCTAAAAGTAATAGCTGTCATTTATTGAACTTTTCTTCTGGACCGATGGTCACTGTGGCAAGGGCTCTCTCTGCTTTTTTTTAAATCTTTTGCTCCCTCCAGTGCCTCTAGAGGCAAATACTACGATCAGTACCTCTGTGTGGCACAATACACAGGAAAACAAAACAGAGCCTCTTTGAAATCCCACTTCCTCGACACAAGAATTAGAATTCCCCTCCAACCTTCTTCTCTCTACATATCTGAGAATTTGCACTTTTGTGGTAGTCCTGATGGATTTTAATTGACAGAGATACATATTTAGGCTTTTGCCTGAGTTTGTTCTAGCCTGTAACACCAGCTTTGCCTTCTAGCAGGGTTAGTAGAGAGTCTATTAGTCTACTCGGGCTGTCAAAAAGAAAGACCACAGATGGGGTGCAGTAAACGATGGAAGTTCATTTTCTCTGAGTTCCGGAGGCTAGAATTCTTAGATCAACGTGCTGGCTAATTGGGGTTTGGTGAGGCCTTTCTTCTTGGCCTGTAGACCGCTGCTGTCTCCGTCTCTGTGTCCTCGCATGTCCTCTCCTCTGTGCACGTGCGGAGAGAGAGACAGCTCCAGTGTCCTTTCCTCTTCTTAGAAGGACTCCAGTCCCATCAGATTAGGGCCCTAACCTTACGGCATCATTTAACCTTAAAGCCCTATCTCCAAATATAGTGAAGTAGGGATTAAGACTTCAATGTACGAACTTGGGGACAAAATTTAGTCCATAAAAGAGTCCATTCTTGTTCTAAGCAAGAACACATTGGACTGGATCATCATTTCTTCAAAAACTTGTCATTCATGACACAGTCTGAAGATGCATGGGAAGGTATACTTTCCAATTTTCCTTTCCAGATGGGCTCCAGAGAGCAATCTTATACATGTTTTCTTACCATTGATTAAAAATTGGTAGAATTGCTATAGCTTTTTTGAAAAAATATATGAATCTAATACATGTGTGTACATAAAATCTAAAATATGGTTTTTTAGCTTAGTACGTTGAAACTTTGTGCACATTATTGAATACTTTCTGCAATTTTCAGGTTTCACCAAAATTTGTTATTATTTTAGTTAGTTATTTTAAATTTTCTAACCAATAAGTGCTTGCAGGTGTATTAATTAATGTAAAATTAGTATTTACATAAAATAGTCCAAAAATTGTTCCACATATGGAAGAATTATTTTTAATGACAATATTAATAGTTAGTCTTAAACCTCTACTATGTTTTCAGCATTAGAATCCAAATGAAAATCAACAGGAGTTAAATGGAGAGGGAGTCAGTTGAAACAGAAATGTAGACTTTTAATAATTCCTTTTTTGTAAGGACAGTCTCAGTGGATTTTCACATATGCTGGTGTAATTGGTAGGACAGCAATCTAGTGGGTCTGATTTCTCATGGGACATAGGAATAGCTAGATATGTGACCAAGGCCGGGGCCACACTCTGCGACTCCTCACTAATTATTATTATGTGTGTATGCAGTGAACTTTTCATCATGAGAAACATTTGTGGACAAATCGAGGGTTACGCTTTCATCCTCCATTTTGCCTTTTTTGTTTTCTTCTTTTCATGGTGCATTGTAATTATACATCATAGTGAAATTGAACGTGATACAATTATATATGCATGCATCATTTGGTGTGGGTTCCTCTGGATCCCACCCCGCGCCCTGCTTCTCCATCCCCACACACGTTATTGAGATCGGTAGTGACACCTTCACAGGTGAACATAACATTATTTGATCCGTTTCCTTCCTCAAGCCTCCCTTTTCTCCTCCCCTATCCCCCTCCACTATTTTACTAGTCTCCCTCCTCCCTTAATCTGAAATGATGTGAGGCTTATCACTTCTTTCTCTCCTCACTTATCTGAAGTCTCCTTTCTTCCTTAGTTTCTCTCTAGCTTCCACATATGAGAGAAAAAAATATGACCCTTGACTTTCTGAGACTGGCTGATCTTAATCAAATTCAAAATTCTGGCAGCAAAATACATAACAAGCAATCTAGAACTCCGCATGCGTCCAGTGTGATGTGTGCAGTGGTGACTTCGTAATCACAGTATTTTAATATAGAATAAGCTCATCCATGTCTGGAAGCCGAGCACCCTCCTTTACGTCCTTTGGTCAGCATTTCCAGGCAATGAAACACAATCGCTGAAGAGTTTCTCTAAGAAGTACCTTTCTGAGTTTCTAGAGCTGATTTTACATTTGAGCAACACTTAAAAATAGACAGTTTTTAACATTCCCCTGTTCTGAGAAGTGGCAATATTTATAGAATAAGTAAAGATATATTTAAAATATTGCATCTAAATCTGCTTTTCAATATATTATTTAGCTGCCAAACACAGGGTCAGTTTTGCATAGAGAGATAGCATTTCTACAGGACATTAGAAACTAAGATGGTAATGTTTATTAAACTTAAACTCTTTGGTCAAGAAGACTGCAATTTACTTTGCTACTTAAACTTGTTGACTTTTCCTTTAATATTTTATCTTTAATGAGATGTGTGCATGCATGTATGTAAATGTATGTATAGTATGTGTATACATATATATGCATATACACATATATGATATATCTATATCTATCTATATATAGGCATATATAATACACCATACAGAGGCAACACAGTTACCATTTCAGACAGCATATACTTAATGAGCAACAACTCTATGTAAATTATGATCAAGGCACCATTGTAGGCATGGAAGAAACACCAATAACAGAAAAAAAAATGTCCTTCATGGAGTTTTAAGTTTCAGTGGGATGATATATAAATAATAACAGCTCAACTTTTATTACACACTATATTTTGAGCACTAGTAAACATTTAACATATAGTAACTCATAAAATTGGCACAAAAGCCAAACCATGAAGTAGGACTTAGAATTGTCTTCGTTTTGTAATGTATAAAGTGATGGGCAGCGGAGTTAAGTAATTTGCTCCTAGTTACACTTTGTAGAGCTGCAGAGCTAGGGTTCAAGTATACGCCACCATCTGGCTATAGTCTGGCTACATGCCCAACCTATGTGTATATATGAAGTAGAGGGAATTTGTTTATATTATAGTCAACTAGTTTTATGTGAATGGAATTGGATTTATCTGCTTCTCTGAAAGACTTCAGTGATATTTCAGCCTTGCTATTTTAATAACTTTTACTATGTTCTTGAAATAAGGTCACCAATCCATTTTTTTTTTGCAGTACCGGGGATTGAACCCAGGGGGCGTTTTACCTCCGAGCTACACCCCTGGCCCTATTTTTTATACTTTATTTTGAAACCCGGTCTCACCAAGTTGCTGAGGGCCTCACTAACTAGCTGAGGCTGGCCGTGAACCTAGATCCTCTGGTCTCCGCCTCCCAAGTACTGGGATTACAAGCGTGGGCCACCACGCCCGGCCCTCAACCCATTTTTTAATAGTAACACCTTAAACCTCAATCGAAGTGCAAATCAAAAGATAGGAAGGTAGACATTAGACTGATTGGCACTCTTTTTCTTCTATCGACCCTATACTTTTTTGGAAACACTTCATAACATAGTTTTTCGTTTTGTTATTTTAATAGTCTTCATTTCATTCAGTATTCACATATTCCGTTATATACATCACTAATGAAAGTAGGAAAAACAAAATTCATTATTTTTTGTGAATTGCCATTTGATTTAGCATAGGAAATGCCTTTTTACAGAGTAAAACTTTGAGCCAAAATTTTTTTTTCATTTATTGGTGCATCGTAGTTATACATTTTGATACACATCAGGGTAGCAGCATCATACATGCACACATTGCTCATCTAGCCCTCCCTCAAATCCCATCTCATTCCTTCCCTCTTCCCTCCCTTCCGTGCTCTGCATAGTGATTGAGTCTTATAAGTTTGTGTATATACATCATGTGCTATATAGTGTGTCCCCCCCCCAACTCCCTCACTCAGGTCACATTCTTTGTTCATCTAAAGTTTTCTTCTTCTTTGTTGGGAGTCCCTTCTAAGTCCCATTTTATCTACCTTTCACATATTAGGGGTGGCATCCGACTTTTCACTGTTAGTGACTTACTAATTTCACTTAGCATAATGCTCTCCAGTTCTCTCCATTTCCCTGCAAATGATGTAACTTTGTTCTTCTTTGTAGCCGCGTAAAATTACATTGTGTACATATCCCATAGTTTTGTGATCCATTCATCTGTCAATGGACACCTTGGCTGGTTCCAAAGTTTGGCAATTGTGAATTGTGCAGCTATAAACACAGATACACATGCATTGGTCTGGTAGTTTGGTTTCAGTCCTTTTGGGTAGATGCCTAGAAGTGGTATTGCTGGGTCATACGGTAGGTTCATTCTCATTCTTCTGAGGATCCTCCACACTGTTTTCCACAGCGGTTGCACTAATTTGCAATCCTACCAACAGTGTAGTAGAGTTCCTACTTTTCCACATCCTCGCCAGCATTTGTTGTTGTTTGTGTTTTTAATGATTGCCATTCTAATTGGGGTTAGGTGAAATCTCAGGGTAGTTTTGATTTGCATCTCTCTGATTACTAATGAAGTTGAACATTTTTTTATACATTTATGAGCCATTTGTATTTCTTCTTCTGTGAAGTGTCTATTTAATTCACTTGCCCATTTTCTGATTGGGTTATTTGGTTTTTTAGTGGTGATTTTTTTAAGTTCTCTGTATATTCTAGATATGAGTCCTCTATCAGAGGAGTAGCTGGCAAAAATCTTCTCCCATTCTGTCGGCTCTCTGTTGAGGTTCTTGATTGTTTCCTTTACTATACAAAAGCTCTTTAGTTTAATGCAATCCCACATATTGGTCCTCATTTTAGTTTCCTATGCCTTTGGGGTCTTGTTGAGGAAGTTTTTACCTGTGCCTATGTGTTGAAGTGTTGGGCCTATCCCCTCTTCGAGTAGCTACAAGGTCTCTGGTCTGATTTCTAGGTCTTTGATCCATCTTGAATTGACTCTTGTATAAGGTGAGAAAGTGGGGTTTATTTCTATTTTTCTGCATATGGTTAGCCAGTTTTGCACTATTTGTTGAAGAGGCTATCCTTTTTCCAGTGGGTGTTTTTAGCCCCTTTGTCAAAAATCAATTCACTGTAGGTGTGTGGGTTTGTTTGGAGTCTTCTATTCTGCTCCATAGGTCTATGTGTCTGCTTTTGTGCCATTACCATGCTGTTTTTATTACTATGGCTTTGTAGTATAGTTTGAAGTCAGGTATTGTGATGCCTCCTTCATGGTTCTTGTTGCTGAGAACTAATTTGGCTATTGTAGGG
>PVJS01001544.1:80083-96103 GCA_004027185.1 Glis glis
GATTTTTCTATGTCAGTGAAGAATGACTTTGGTAATTTAATGGGTATTGCATTGAATCTGTAGAGCACTTTTGGAAGAATGGCCATTTTGATGATATTTATTCTGCCTACCCAAGAGCATGGGAGATCTTTCCATCTTCTAAGATCCTCTTCAATTTCTTTTTTCAATGTTTTATAGTTTTCCTTGTAGAGGTCTTTTATCTCCTTGGTTAGGTTTATTCCCAAGTATTTTATTGTTTTGGGGAATATCGTGAGTGGAAATGTCTTCTGGATTTCTTTTTCAGTGGATTTATGGTTGGTATACAGAAAAGCTTCTGATTTTTTAAGATTGATTTTGTATCCAGACACTTTGCTGAATTTGTTGATCACTTCTATGAGCATTTTAGTTGAGTTTGTTGGATCTTCTAAGTATAATATCATGTCATCTGCAAATAGAGATAGTTTCAGTTCCTCTTTTCCTATTTGTACTCCTTTTATTTCCTTCTCTTGCCTTATTGCTTTGGCTAGAGTCTCGAGTACTATATTGAAAAGGAGTGGTGACAGAGGACATCCTTGTCTTGTTCCTATTTTTAAAGGGAACTCCCGAAGTTTTTCCCCATTCAGTATGATGTTGGCTGTGGGCCTATTGTATATTGTCTTTATGATGTTAAGGTATGTTCCTTTTATTCCAATTCTCTGCAGTGTTCTTATCATGAATGGGTGTTGGATTTTGTCAAATGCTTTTTCAGCATCTATTGAAATGATCATGTGATTTTTGTTTTTAGTTCTGTTTATGTGGTGGATTACATGGATTGTTTTTCATATGTTGAACCAGCCTTGCATCCCTGGGATGAACCCGACTTGGTCATCGTGTATGATTTTCGTGATGTGGTTTTGAATTCGCGTTGCTAGTATTTTGTTTAGAAGTTTTGCGTCTAAGTTCATCAATGATAAAGGTCTGTAGTTTTCTTTACTTGAGCTGTCTTTATTTGGTTTTGGTATTAGTGTGATGTTGGCTTCACAGAATGTATTTGGGGAATGCTGGAGGTAGATAGTTGCTACTAGGTGAGCCTTAAAGGTGAATATCCTTTCCTGAATGGTTATTCTCACTCAGTATAATGTCCGTTTGCAGGCCCAATTCTTGGTCTCCTTCAGTGATTGGGCCCCTTGCCTGGTGCCTCTCACCACCTGTGCAAGCGACCAGTGCCGCTATTGCCCTTCTCACTGCAAGCGTGGGTCTCCGTGGTCTCTACGTGGACTGTCCCTATGTCTCTCTCTATTTACACCTATGGCAGGTGTCACCAGCAGGGGCCTCGGGCTTGTGTCTCTCTTTGCCTACAGAAGCAGTGGGTGTCACCTTGCCCTGATTCTGTGCAAACACGGAACTCATGTTTTCCCAAGAGAGGGCTGGTTTGGTCCAATTTTCCCCAGGTACCACAGCTGTATATCCTGTGGTGCTCCCCGGGGTCTCTACAAAGGTGCTGCGACCCGCAGGCTGTAAGTCTGTTCCACCCAAATGTCACCAGGGACTGTCTGCTTATCTACGTGACCACCTTGTCCCACAGCAGACCCCACTCCCACCTCCACCGGGGCAATCTGCACTGTCCCAGACCGGTGCTCTTAATCTTTGGGGGGTGGGTTCATTCGCTGCTGCAGGTTCTGGTCAGGCCTCCGGGCACTGGGGACTCTGCCGAGCATGGATTGAACTGCTGCTTGCTTTTGTCGCTGATGCTCTGCAGTGCTGGTTTTAGAAGAGCTCCCTGGCTTCCTTGTTGGTGGCCTGCAGAAGCTGCAGTGCCGGTTGCTGTCGGCGCGGTCTGACCAAGATGGCGCCGCTGACGCTTCTGCCGACGCAGCAGTTTGGGTCTGTGTCGCGCATGGAGCAAGTCGCTGCTCACCTTCACTGCTGCTATTCTGCAGCTGCTGGATTCACAGCAGGTCGCTGGTGTCTCTGCTGGACTTGTGCAGGAGCCACAATGCTGGTAGCCGCCGGCAAAGTCCTGCCAAGATGGCACCACTGCAGCCGCTGTGGCCGCCACCATTTGGTGTCTTGAGTGTGGAGGAGCCACTGCTTGCGTTCGTCTCTGCTGATCTGCAGCTGCTGAACTCACAGCAGGTCTCTGGCTTCTCTGCTGGTGGCGTGTGGAAGCCGCAATGCCGGTAGCGGCCGGCGTGGTCCGGCCAAGATGGCGCCGCCGCCGTCCCTTAGGTAAGGTGCTTGGAGCTTTTTACTTCCCTCTGCCTTGTCTTCTGGCTTTGATTCCGTCACGTTTCAAACCCTTCGTTGTTAACTTCAAGTTTTTGTTGCTTTTCTTCTCCTGTGGAGAAGTTGGTTTCACGGCGATTGAGATCCAAGTCTCAGAGAGATCGTAGCACGGTATCTCCCTTGGTCGCTATCTTGGATCCTCCGAGCCAAAAACTTTTAATCAGCACATTTTTTTATCATTTACAAAAATATCAAACATGTTTTTCTTCAGAGTTTTTAAAATCATTCTCAATATTTGAAGAAAGTGAATTATTTGTAAAAGATTTTCAGTAGCTTTTTCTTCTAAAATACGTGATCGTTATTAAACATTCAATTAATACATGATCTGCAGTAACCCCCCATATCTACAGAAAACCCCCAGTGGATGCCTCAATTTGCAATCCTACTGAACCTTATATATACTATGGTGTTTCCTATATATACATACCTATGATAAAGTGCAATTTATAATTAGGCACATTAAGAGATTAATAGCAATAATAGTATGTGAATAATTATAACATATTATAGTAAAAGCTATTTAAAACTTACAAATTGCTTACTTCTAGAATTTCCAGTGTAATATTTCAGACCGTGGTTGGCTATGGGTAACTGAACCCAAGGAGGGAATGCTGTTTATCTTGTAACTGTTTTTCTTTTAAAACACATAATCATTTTATTTATTTACTTAAAAATTTTGTATTTTTATGAAAACATATTTAATCAGCAAAAATACAAATGGGTAACACCAAAGTCCATATGAAATTGATTCTTTATGAAAATAGTGGTGTACTAGTTATTTTATATTGCAGTGTCTTTTTAATGTGTCAGGGACACTTTTCAATGTTGGATATTTTTTCAACTGAGCAGCTTTACCAAGATAGTCATCACTGAAATAATTGGGTTCTATTACCTTTGTATACATGTCATATGAATTGATCTGAATATTACTGAACAACTTACAACTTTTAAGCATCAAAACCAGTGGATCAACTTTCTGAGGTTGTTTCCTCACTCTATTTAAGCATGTGTAGAATTTTGTTTCCTTGACACTAGATTATTAAAATATTGTCAACATTGCAGTTATTTTCTACTTGTGGAAATAAAATATAACAGAATGGTCAGGGACCCAGGTAATCTCCAGATCTCACCTGAATTCTTAATGGAGTCCACACACCACCTCCCTTTCATTCTCATCAATGTTTAATGCCCATTTGGAAACAGCCAACTTAAAGGCACACAACCCTGAAAATTCATCAGTTTTTGTTGCTGGCTTACTAACTATGGGGCTCATAAATATGTTCTGCAATTACTATATCAGTAGAGTATACAAAAATCGGGATAAAATAATTTGGTTTGAGTTAGAAAGCTTGTTCAAATTTAGTGTTTGAAAGTGGCTAAGAATCCATTAACTTAAAGATATTTACACACTTTCAGGGGAGGTAAAAGAGGAGAAAAGATTGAGAAACATCACATTTTGTATAATTGCATTATCAGAACTTGGTAGAATCCTTTATTCACTCTGTATATAGTATCACTCAAGATGTTTCCTGGAGACACCTGAGTGTGTGTGTATGTGTGTGTGTGTGTGTGTTTCACTCAGACAAGTGGAAATTGTTTTCAGTCCCCAGCAATAAGTAGTATGAACATTAACCTACGCTGTGAGCAAGCAGTAAGAGTGAGTGGTTATGAGTACTTGAGAATTCATGCCTATTAATTTTGAACTTCTTGATTGTTCTCTTGTAAAATAAGAACAGTTGTCACTAGAGCACAAGGCAGGGGATCCAAATGGCAAACAAGCATACCACTGTTTTGTTCAGCCTGAGAAACGGTTTAAAGAAGAACTTAGTTTTGTAATATACTTATGATCTCAAATATATAATATTGTTTTCTAATCATTAAATGAAGGTACACCATCCAGGGATTTAAAATACCTGATGCTCCCACTATGGAACCTTGTGGTTAATAATACAACATCAGCATATTGTGAAGGACGAGCAGACATGGCTTGAAAACACTGAATTAATCCATATATTACTTTTAATTTTTTTTGTGTGGTACTGGGGATTGAACCCAGGGGCATTCTACCTCTGAGCTACACCCCCAGCCCTATTTTTTATTCTTTATTTTGAAACAGGGTATCGCTAAGTTGCGGAGGGCCTCACTAAGTAGCTGAGGCTGACCGCGAACCTGCAATCCTCCTGTCTCAGCCTCCCAAGTACTGGGATTACAAGTGTGCACCACCATGCCTGGCTTCATATATTACTTTTATTATCTACAGGTACATATGTCTATATACATTTCTCAATTCTATATCAGAACTGCTCAGTGCTACATTTTAGGCAACAGAGATGACATGCAGAGAAAATGAGAGTGATTTGTGTGAAGCCTAAAAAAAGGAAATCCAGAAATGCGTCTAGTCCTTAATTATTATGCTGTGCATACTCCTGGCACTTATGTTCAGGGCTGACCATTGACCAGTGTGATGCTTTTATAATCTCACATCGCAAGGACTGAGGCTGCTGCCACTGGAACCGTGAATTTTGTTTTGATGTTGTTTAATATCAGAAGGAAATTATTCATCACACACTGCTTTGCATAAAAAGAAATTGAAGTGCAGAAAGATCTTCACATCTGAAAACACGACTTACCATTTACTATGGCTTTGTTTTAGTGGCACAATCCTAGTTCAGAGGAACATGTAGGTTGTACAAGGTTTTTTTTGGTCTTGATCTCTGAAGTTGAACAAATCACTCAACTTTTCTGCATCTCTTTTTTCTTACTAATTCACTTAATACTTTATGGAAAATGTAAGAAGCTGTAAAAGTCCAAATGTGAAACTTGGGATATAGGTTAAAACTTCTGTTATACATTATGTAAATAAGGGATACATACTGATGATGGAGGGAGATTAAACAAGAATGAAGTATTGATGCAGAAAGCAGAACTTGGGTAGTTCCCAGGAAGAATTAGTTTCTCTTTAAAAAAGGAATATCTTGTTACCAAAAATAGCAGAACTAAGTTGTCACATTTCATTCCTAGCACTCATCTGTGGAGAAGAATTGAAGACATATTATTTTATCACCCTGAGAAAAAGCTGAAATTTCTTACTGAAGAAAGGAGAAAAAATATGCTTCAGAACTAGAGAGGAAAATCTCAATTTACAAAAGGAAAAAAAATCAAGGATTTTTCTCAGGGGTACAAAAAATGTTTGGCTTATTTCTTTTCTATCACTTAAGCTGATCTCTTGCTGGGCCTTTTTATTGAATAATTGAAAAAAAATTGCATAGGGGAGGGACTTTTTTTCATCAAAGGCAAAAGAGAGTAAGAAATGAAAGTACTAAGGGAATATAGATAGGAAGTTGTATCTCTCTGTACTTTCATGATTGCCTACATTTCTTTCTAAATTTGGAGTTGAAAAGGTTTTAAAAAAATAATAAGACCTAAGGAAAATGCTACAGAATAAAACCTAGCATCCTGTACTCCTTCGTCCCTTCCATACACACACACACACACACACACACACACCACCACCACCACCACCACCACCCCAACAACAACACCACAAGGTTAAACTACTTTACATTTTGAAATAATCATACATTTATTTTTGCAAACTAAAAAAAAAAATCGGTCACCTTGACGAGCATTGAAATTTTGGGGGCATATTGGCATTTTTGAGAGCTGCTTTCAGAAAAAGCATGATTAACGATCTCACTAGTTTTCAAGTTGTGGACGAAGATTGCCAGAATAATGACTCTGGCAAAGCAGAAACCCTGTCCTTGGCAGTCTTCCCAAGAGGGAGAGGCGCTGGATTTGCAGGTGATCTGTATCTCCCTGGGTTCTCTAGCCCCCTCTGTAGCACAGTTCCTTCCGGATCTTCTAAGGGGCTGCTCTTTTCTCTTTTTTTTGGCGGGATTGGGGATTGAACCCAGGAGCATTCTACCACCAAGCTACACCCCCAGCCCAACTTTTTATTCTTTATTTTGAAACGGTCTAAGTTGCAGAGGGCCTCACTAAGTAGCTGAGGCTGGCCACAAACCTGCGATCCTCCTGTCTCAGCCTCCCAAGTACTGGGATTACAGGCGTGTGCTACTACGCCCAGCTCAGCTGGTTGAGCGGAGGACTGTAGACAGGTCGGGCTGCTCTTTTCTTTCCCCAGTGGCAGCCAGTAGGCTTTTGCACTCCTCCATCTTCATTTTTCCCGCTAAGCAGGCTGAGTTTTCTCACTGTCTCAGAGGGAGTCAGAAGTCAGTACCAAGCAGCCAAGTGATACGAATATTTTAAACACTGAATGTTTTTTCAGCTTCAGTATCCCAGCTGCATTGAGAAAACCATAAAGGACTAACAAATTTGGATTTTATTTTTTTTAACCAACAAGTTTCCAATATCTCTTGATCATGTAACTAGAAATCAATAAAAGCAGAAGGAGAGCTCAAAGTTTGCCCAAGAGGTGTCCCTATTCACCTCTATGATTCTAAATAGGGTAGGACATGAAATAAAATGCTAATAAAGTTACCAGAATTTACATGTATAAATGAGTGTGGTTCACTCATTTATTTATTTAACTCCTAATCATTATTATTTTTTTGTGGTATTGGGATTGAACCCAGGGACATTTTACCTCTGAGCTACACCCCCAGCCCTATTTTTTATTCTTTATTTTGAAACAGGGTCTCACTAAGTTGTGGAGGGCCTCACTTAAGTAGCTGAGGCTGGCCGCGAACCTGTGATCCTCCTGTCTCAGCCTCCCAAGTACAGGGATTACATATTTAACTCCTAATTATTGATGTCCTATTGTACTAGGAATATAAAGCAAAATATCACAGTCTTGCGGGGGAGAAGATCTTATATAGGAATAATAATGTAGCGTGATAAGGGTTATAATGGGAACCATATGTACCATATGTACCCTGGGGAAGGACTTACTAATTCCCAGGAGGGTTTACTCTTGACAATTGCCTCAGAAGAAAATGATAATGTGGCTTTGATTTCTTTCTCCTTTATAGTCCTGAATCAATATTACAAGCTTGTCCATGGGGCGTCACCTATTCTCATTGGAGCTGAATTGAATTGTATTTTTTTCCACACCCTACTTGACATTTTCACTCTTTATGGATTTCTAATGGATTTTGCCTTTAATTGTTAATATTAGAACCACATTAAATGAGCAATGCATTTAGCTTCCCTGCATTTTTGCCAGACTATGATTATGACCCAAGCTGAACTTTTCCCTTGTAACTGTTCACTCTGACGTCTTCACACTGGGCTCTAAATGACTTTTAGTTGTTTCTCTAGATGTCAAAACACCTTCAAATGGGAACAGCTTCTACAACTGAAGATACTGAAAGTAAAGGGGCAGGTGCTGTGAAGCAATGCCCCACAGAGAAGTTCCGTAACTGCTTTTAATTGTGGCAACATTACTGGCGTATTTACACCTTTCCAAGACAACTTCTTTGAGGATTATAACAATTCACTTGAGTTATAAATTACATTTTCCTAAAAATAGCCATGTGATCTCATATTTTTGCAACATATATATATATATATATATATATATATATATATAATGTATACAATGCATTGGTTGTAGAAGGTGTTCTAGCCCTTGGATATCCTGAGAAAAATTATAATGCTTATTATTTTCAACAATTTCTAATTATTTTTAGGTGCTTTTCATTTCTCCTAGGGCTCTCCTTTTTGCCCAAGCATCTATCATGTCTTCTATTAACACTGGTACTTTTATAAACTGGCTTTCAGATAATCCTGCTGAAGTGATTGGTTGATGACAGCTTTTAAGATATTGTCTCTCCAAGTTATATTCTTTTCCCGGGGTGTTAGAAGAACAGAAAGCCCTGATGTGAGGCTTCCTAATGAAGGAACTCATAGGAGGAATCATGGAGAATATTCACAGGGGAAAATATTCAGGGGCAAAGCAACCATCATTGACTTCTCTGTTATCTCTCTTGGTTTCCTGATTCAGACTATCAAAGCTGTAACTGACACTAGACTCCTGGTATTATGTCCAGGTGTAGATTAGGAACTCCATGTTTAGTGCAAATGTCACTCAGCACCAAACTGAGTAGTTTATTTGATATGTATGTATGCATATCTTCTAAGGAAATATATATATATATATTTTTTTTCGGTACCAGGGATTGAACCCATAGGCATTCTACCTCCACGCTACACCCCCGGCCCTATTTTTTTATACTTTATTTTGAAGCCGGGTCTCACGAAGTTGCAGAGGGCCTCATTAAGTAGAGAGAGAGACAGAGAGAGAGACAGAGAGAGAGACAGAGAGAGAGCTGAGGCTGGCTGCGAACCCGGATCCTCCGGTCTCCGCCTCCCAAAGTACTGGGATTACAAGCGTGCGCCACCACGCACGGCTTATATATATATTTTAAATCCTAGGGCAATCCAAGGTCTAGACTCCTCTCACTTCCAGCAAATAATAGAGGTTGATAACTCTAACCTATATGATAATCAAAAAATTCAAAATTGAATTTCTATTATTTCTGAAATGTATTAAAAAGAAGTAGCTGGCAGAAGAGCCACATTTATAAACTGTGCTTGTCCAACCTCAGGGTAAAAGACGGTAAATGGAGACTCTAAAGGGAGGTTACTTATTGAAAGAATGGCCGGATCGATTTCCTGGGAATTGGCTTCAATGGTAAGGCCCTGTGACATGAAGAGAGTGCAGAGAAAGTGCTGGAATGAGCGCCACAGTGCAGTTTGCCTCGGTTGCAATTCTCCCCTTAATATTTTGGCATTTCGGTTTCCTAGTGTTTTATCCTGCCAACTTCTCCAGCCTCCTGAGGCCTTATTTTCAGTAACTATTCTTGAAATGTGTCCCATTTATTTTCTATAAAACCTTGCAGAATCTCTGTCTAATTCTCTCAGGGCGATGGTTTGAGCCACCACATTGATTTGGATATTCTACCGAGAGCATCCTTACACGAGTGGATATTAGTGGTTTAATGTGTTAACATTGCTGGTGACTATTTGTAGGAATTGGAAATTGTCTTGGAAAAAAATTGTCTTTAATCATGGTTATTCCAGTTGAGTCTGATAAAAAAAGAGACATTTTTCCTTTTCATTCATTCATTTTTCTTTTATTACTCTCTTTTTCTTTCTTCTTCAAGTTTTTAATTATGTAGTCTAGTAAACCATAAACAAATGCTCATTGCACAGGGCTACCCCACATGAGAATTTAAAAACCTATGTCATTTGTATCACTGGGTCACTTATACCACTGGTATAATGGTGAATTCTTTAATGAATCAGAATAGAGCAGTATAATTAATCATTTGAATCAGAAATATTATGTGCTTTCATGTTTTAAGTATTTCATTGCATTTTTTAATTAGTCTCCATCATTACAATTTTTAAATGAAATTGGTTAAAGAATCTAGATAATGTCCAAGTGTTTTCATAGGCTTTATATAGATACTGTTAAACTGCACCTAAGAAAATGGAGACATTGTGGTACTATGCAACCAGAACATTCTAATTCATGACCTATGTGTACTGGCTACTACATCCAAACATAACTCTGTAGGTGTCTTCCACACCTTGCTTTAGTCTTGTATTTGTTTCCTGTTGCCCTTGTGGCAAATTAGAATGAACAGAGTGGCTTATAGCAGCATTTATTTCTTATAGCTCGGATGGTTAAAAGTCAGAAATGGGTCTCACTGGGTTAAAATCAATGTAGTTGGCAATGCTGTATTTCTTTCTGGAAGATCAAGAAATCTGTTTTCTTGTCTTTTCCATCTCCTGGAATCTGTCTACTTTCTTTGGCTCTTGACTTGCTTTCATCTTCCAAACCAACATTAGCTGGTGGAGTCTATTGCACATTTCCTTATTCTCACCCCTACTCTTCTACCTCTCTCATACATTGGATGATGCTGTGATTAAATTGAGCCCATTTGGCTAATCTAGAAAAAAATCCCCTAGTTTAAGATTAGTTGATTAGAAACTTTAATTACATTTACACTCTTAATTCCCCCTTTGCTGTACAAGGTGACATACACGAATTCTCTGAATTAGACATGTACCTCTTTGGAGAGACATCATCTGCCTTTTCAGACCTGGTAGGCAAACATTCCAAAACCTTCATAAAGACACTTTATAAGCCATAAAATATTATTTGGATAGTCTTCAGCCAGACTTTGTCTTATTTATTTATTTTGGTACTGCAGATTGAACCCAGAGGCATTCTACCTCTGAGCTATATCCTGAGACCCTTTGTTTCTTTCTAAATTTTGAAACAGGTCTTGATAAGTTGCTGGCAGTCTTATTAAATTACTGAGGCTGGCCTCGAACCTGCTGCTGCCAAATTCTCTCAGTAGTTGTCAATCCTCCTTTCTCAGCCTCCCAAGTTCTGGGATTACAGGTGTGTACCACTGCACCCAACACGGACTTTGTTTTACTGTACAGCCTCCACGTTCTGTTTTTTAATCACCAAATTGATATTTTATTATTACCTGTAACATGTCTTGCTTTTCCCTCAAAATAATTTATCATTGTTTAAAAAATTCATAATATAAAATGTTGAAGTAATTTTTCCCTATAAGATGAAAAGGTTTACTCTCATATATAAAGCTGTCAAACATTTTGAGTTGTAGACCATTGAAAGAATTGCCAATTTAGTGATTTTATCCTAACAGGATCACAAGACTGAGAAATTTTTACAAACTATTCAACATATGAACTACCTATTATGTACACATTCTCTAACTGCTGTTTGATCTGATCTGACTGACCTTCTACAACTAGATGCAGAGAGGAGCGAGACACATTTTGAGGTGGTATAGATCTGATTCTACTTTGGGCTTCCATAACTGAATCTGTAAATTGGGTGTAACACTCTCTGTCCTGTAGGGATGCTGCAAGAGTCAAAGGCAATTATGAATGCATGCACAGGAACTCAACAAAGGACAATGTGGTCACTCCCTGGCTGACAAGTGTGGCTGACAATGACACCACTGGAGAAATAACATGATGGGCTTTTTCAGGTCATCTTGAAGCCAGTAAGATATAATCATATCTGGCACTGTTAATAATTCCTCCATTTCTACCTACTGAGTCTTACAAGTTTTTTTTTATTGCAGAAGCCCATACTAACCATTATTGGACTAGTGGTTCTCAACAGAGGAAGGGATCCGTTATGAACTAAAGAAGGCCATTCAGATCATTTAGTCATAACTTTCTGGAATGCATTCAGTTTACTTCTATATGTATTTCTTTTGGAGATAAATACAGATAATGTCTCCAAGATGATGACTCCCTCCAAAAGAATGATTAAATAATAAAAGAGAAATATTGACTATTGACTCTGGAGAAAAGGCTTGGTCTCACCAATTCTTGTCAGTCTGCATTTCCGGGATCCTAATGGAGATATTACCTGTTGCTACTTTGACTTCTGAACTTCTCAAGGCACACATGTCCTGACTTCAGTTCATTTCCTAAAGTCTAATAACAGTTTGCATCTCTGTGCCTGAATGAGCAAATGTAATTTGAAATAGATCATGTTTACTATTTCACCATGGTGGCAGGCAGAGGGAAGGAGGGATGGACGCAGTCTCTGGAACTCTGAAATGCATCAAGCCTCTCTCTTGATTTAACATAAAATGATCAAATATCTGAGCATTCCTTGAGTTATTCTATTTTTCTACTGAATCCTGGTGGGCTTTTTTGTAGAAGAGGTTCAGAATACATTATCTTTGAAGAGGATTCCAATTGTCAATAAAACATGCCTGCAACATTATTTTTCTACAGGGAAGAGAAAAGATAACAGATGACTGACTCTACCACTCACATTTAATATAATGCCCAGAGAACTCCACAATGACTTTTGTCCTTCATGTAAAATCCATTATCCCTGCTGATGAAGCACTGACATTAAGGCAAATAGTAATAGAAAGACATTTAATACAATATGGACTTCTAAGGCAAGTATAGTACAGTGGGAATTAGGTTATGAATCAGGTGAGAAGAATTCTGTATATATCATTCCTCTGTAGAATTTTTAGGTACAGGACTATTAGATTATCATCTATGGGTTTCATTTTTTTCATCTGTAACAATGATTCCAGTAATATATATTTGCCGAGTTCTGGAGCTCAAGTGAGACCATTTAGGTGAAAGCAATTTATAAATTGTAAATTGCCTTACAAATGTTATTTATATATAGTGCATAGATGTCAGGGATGCTGCTAATACCCTACAGGCCACAAGGCAATGCCTCGCAACACAAAATTATTCTACAACAAATGTCGAGAACGCCATGGTAGAGAGCCCTTGTGCTATGGTGAGCAGTAACCTCTCTGTTCTACACCCAGGCTGAGCTGCCAGGTCAGGGAGAATGTAGGGGGTTGAGAAGGAGAGGCAGTTTGAGAGGGCTGCCCAAAGAGGCCCTGGAGGCTGGGAGCTGGAATAAATACTCGAATGTTTCTTTTCTCTGTTTTTAGTCTAAGCCAGGAATTTCCCATTGTCCAAACCCAGCTAGGAGATCAAAGGGCAAGTTGTGAAAGTAATCCATATCAGTTACATTGGACCTCCTGGACATAGAACATGGTCGCAGGAGGCAAGGTGAGAGGAGACAGAGGAGACATGTGTGTTGGGGTGAGAAACAAAAATATCTAAACCCAACCATGAATTACTTGCTCAATTCTCAACTCGTGAGAGTTCATGAGGAAATGACATCTGTGAATAGGATCATCTATGTACAAAAGGAAGAGTCAACTGTGGGTACAAATTTGGAGAGAAGGAAAATTCAAACACATTTATAAATTAATTCCTTTCCAGAGATATCTTGTGTTTGCTCGTCATATTAAAAAATAGCAGGCATCTGGTTTTGCTGTTTTCCACTGTCTCAATTCATTTATGTTGACTATTAATTTGCCAAGTTTCTGGGAGCATGTTGCCTGCAAGGTATTCATGCAGGTAGAGAGGATACAAAAAGTGGATATAAAGTGGTGCCCATTCTTGAAGAAGGTTTGGGTGTGATAGAAGAGATTGCCATATAAAAGAAACTACTGTAGCACTTAGAACATTTATGGGTAAAGTACTATGGTAGAGAAGGGAAATCCTAATTTTTCCTAGGATACAAAAAGGTCTTAGAGAGCAGGTAACACTGAAGGAGTCCTTAAGGACACACAAGTGGTTTTTGACATGGGGGAATAGTAACAACTATTGTAATGCTTAGAGGGGTCCTGTGTGTTGGGGCAGAAACATTGGGTGATAAAACCATAGAATACGGTAGAGTTTCAATTTCTAAGGACTTTGTGTGCCATGTTAACACACTGAAACTAGCTAGGAGCGGTGGCCCATGCCTTTAATCCCAGGACCTTGGGAGGCTGCGACAGGATCGAATCACAGGTTCAAGAGCAGCACACAGTTACTTAGCCAGACTGTGTTTCAAAATAAAAAAATAAAAAGAGCTGTGAGTGTAGCTCAGAGGTAGAATGCCCTTGGGTTCATTCCCCAGTACCGCATGAACACACAACACACACACACACACACACACACACACACACACACACACGCATGCTCACAAACAAAAAATACTGTAACTAACTTCGAATTATTAGGCAATCACTGGACCAGTAATGTTATGAATGTGCAAATCGACTTAATTAAAAATATATTTCCAACTGCTACACCCTTGTGTAGTATGAGTCATTCAGAGCTTTGTCTTTAAATTAAAATCTTTCCAAATAATATCTTACAATTGATTCTGCACAGATTCAATTATTTCTGAGTGAGCTTAATTTATTGAAGATCTGACTGAGGCAGTTTGATGTTCAGAAGTGATAGCACTTAATCCAGATCCTTTGCTAGGCTATTCTGATTAGAGTACTGGGGATTCAGAGATGCAGAAATATTTTGAGAATAAGAGGCCCTCTTCTGTTTCTCAACTATAAACATTCCTTGAATCCACACACATGCCGGAAATAATTTCCTATATCATTATCACTTAGAAAGTTGTGAAACAGTCATAGCTAGGGAACAGATTTTTTTTTAATTTGTAGGCCATATAATTAGTACTAAAAGTTTTTATTATGTGGATTTTCCTAAATATTTGACACTGCTTAAATATATTTATATTTTTCTTGGGTTCTAGAAAATTTATTAATCTTTGTATTTCTCACCCAACTAGTACCATGCTTTTTTTTTTTTGATACTAGGGATTGAACCCTGGGGCATTCTATTTCTGAGCTACATCCCAAACTCTTTTTATCTTTTAATTTGTTACAGGATCTCACTAAGTGGAGGCTGGTCTAGAACCTGCGATCCTCCTGTCTCAGCCTCTCAAGTACTAGAATTACAGATGTGTGTCACTGCACTAGGCTACTGCACACCATGCTTTGTAGGTACTTAATAATGCTTTTAAGTTTAGACTATAGATTTCACTTTGGCTATACTATTAGGTTTTGAAGACACTTCAGAACAGTAAATATCTTTAGATAGAGTGATACATATCATTCCACATATTTACATGTATATAGCTCACTAGTTCCAGAAAATGTTTAGGGAATAAAATTAAGGGATTTTTTTTTTTTGCTACATAATGTTCTTTCTACCCACTGCCATTTAAAATGTAATTTCCTCCATTTTCAAATAATAATCCCATTGCTAGAATCATTTTTGAGGGTAGAATATGGCTTGTTCTTAAATTCATATATTTTTAAGGAAAAAGAATATCTGGGTAGTCTTCTATAGTTTCCTTCTTTACCATGTTTTTCTTTGGAGTTGGCTTCCTTGACCTGATAGAGGAGGAGATTTTTTTCTAATCTACCTCAAAACCAAGGAACTGATGCCCAAAGTGAAGGGGTAGCAACAATTACCTTGTGTCCATTCTTTTCAGTCCTGAACCTGAAACTTGAAGGAAAAATGTTATTAGGATTGGTATTTTTGCCTTAATATTATTATTTAATATTATTAGTATTTACACTTCTGAAAATAAATTTTCAAAACTATCTTTTGATGTGCACGTGAGGAAAGTTAACAATGCAAGTCAACCTTAGAAGACCTAGACTCTTCTTTTTCTGGTGCCTTTTTCTTGCAAACCTTGCTGAGTTGTTGCCCTTCATGACTGAAGGTTGGAATCTCAGCAATTAACGATGGCAGAAGTTAGTCACAGAACCCAAATACTCAAAAACCATTTTTTTTGTTTCTGTCTTACGTTATGGGGTGAAAAAATACCTGGAAAATGGGACAAATTTAATGACTAAAGGTTGGCCCTATATACACTGCAGATATTTAAATAAGTGGTAATTCATTCTCTAAGGAGCAAGTAAATGACATGTTACTGTAACCCAATTAAAAAATATTGGGTTTCAAAATGGGAGCATTTGAACTTGGTGTCATGGATTTTGGGAAGTTCTGAGAGGAATAAGAAGTGTTTAGATTCCAGGAACCTTTGATTAAAACATATTAATGAAAGTGGAAGAGTTCTCAGCTGGCTGGTATGGGAGATAAAGTACCATAGATGTCAGCACCATGCCTGGGTCACTGTTTAAGTCATTATCAACAATAATAGGCACCATAAAAGACAAGGTCAGAGCATTTCTTTTAACTCCTCCATATAAGATCTTTTTATTTCTGGTTACATATTTCATTTCCCTTCCAGTCTTTCTAACTGTAAAAAAGAAAGATAACCTTTATAACTCTCTCTTCTATCAATAAAGAAACAGAGCCGGGCGTGATGATGCACGCTTGTAATCCCAGTACTTTGGGAGGCGGAGACTGGAGGATCCGGGTTCGCGGCCAGCCTCAGCTCTCTCTCTCTCT
>PVJS01001545.1:0-61463 GCA_004027185.1 Glis glis
TTCTACCTCCGAGCTATACCCCCAGCCCTATTTTTTAATCTTTATTTTGAAACAGGGTCTCATTAAGTTGCAAAGGGCCTCACTAAGTAGCTGAGGCTGGCCACAAACCTGCGATCCTCCTGTCTCAGCCTCCCAAGTACTGGGATTACAAGCGTGCGCCACCACGCCTGGCTTCATGGTGTTTCTGCTAGTGAATTTCTCACGTGACCTGAAAGACAGGTCTCATTACTTTTCCTTTTGTTACAAGTGAAGCAATGAGATACAGACAAGTTAAGCAAACTTGCCCAAAACGTTGGGCTAGTAAGGGCAAGAGTTGGGATTTGAACCCAGAGTCCACGGTCTTAACTGCTGTGCTGCTTTGGAGACTCTTTTGTGCATCAGCAAGAATTGACTTAAAGAAATTTTAAGCCATGGCTCCAGATCCATGCTTTGACCTCACTGTAGAAGCTGGTTGGGGAAAGGTGCAGGGGACAGAAAAGAGAAGGGAATATCTGCCTTCCCGACCCCTCACTCCCTGTCCAGCTCCACATGATCTGTCTGAGGTGGGTTAGCTCTCAGGTCTACATTTAGAAAGAAAGATATCACTGGTCTACATTTAGATATCACAGTTCTACATTGAGATATCACAGGTCTACATTTAGAAAGAAAGTGGGTCCTAATCTTCTCTCATTCTCTTCATCCCAAGTTGATTTTTGAAACTTTTAAGAGTTCTTTCTTGGTAGGTGTGTGTGTGTGTGTGTGTGTGTGTGTGTGTGTGTGTGTGTGAGAGAGAGAGAGAGAGAGAGAGAGAGAAACTACATGATAAAGGGATAAAGATGGGGCATATTTGGTGCCTACCCTCCCATGTGCCACCTTCAAAGTGACCATCTAAAGATCCCTAAGGACAGTAAACATCCAGTGAAGGGGATGATAAAGTAATTGATGGCGTAACAACTCAATGGATAGCTGGGCAGCCACTAAAATGGGTCACTTCTGAAGATTGGGTGACCACCTGGACAGGTGTGTATGAGATTATTTAAAGTGAAAAGGAAGGATACAAGATGGCACAGATACCATAATTCCAATGGTCCAAACACACATAAGCACATGCACAGCATGGAAGAACATGCATAAAAATTATTTAAAATGACACAACTCTTGGGATGTGCAGAAAATATTCATTTTTCCAGTTCTTGTAGAGGTTAAATGGGTCCATGGTAAGTTATAACTTGTGATATTGCCAAGTCACAGATTTGGGTCCTGGTGCAGCAGGCAGCATAGAATGAATTTCTCAGTGCTGCATAAACAATTTCTGGTGGGAGTCAAATTCTCTAGCAATACTCAAGAATTTTGGATTTTCTGAAAATTTCTCAGTATATCTTGGTCAAGATCAAAGGTTAATCATAATGAGATACTATTAAGATATGGGTGATTTTGAAAAGTGTTTAAAATGTTCTTATATTTTATTTTTATAATAAAATATTCCATGCCTCAAATACTTCAACACAAACCACAAAAAATGTAAAAAAAATCTTTACGGAGATGACACTAAAAAATATATTCTTAAGCTTGTATAGAGTTTTCAAGCAATCTATTTATCTGAACCTTCAAATAGTCTGATCTTTTCTCCTTTCTGGTTTATAGATGAGGAAGTAGGAGTTCAAGGGTTTAAATAATTTGCCTGAACTCAGAGCCAGAGGTAGCTAAACTGAATTAAGCCTTGCTGTGACAGGGTCTCATGGCACCCTTTCCTCCCTGTTGCTTGACATTGAGAGGACCATGGAACTAGGCAGCAGCTGTTCGCCTCCGCCTGGGCCTCCTGGAAGCATTCAGTAGTGGCGGGGAAGGTCCAGCCTCTCATCCTGCAGATCAGGCATGGGAGCAGGGAAAGCCGGAACAGTGTTGGAGGAAAGGCTATGTCTAGCTGCGAGCTGGCGCTGAGCCTGCTGAATCTCTTTTGGCAGGAAGTGAAATGGCTTCTCTGAAACAGCAATGAGTGGAGACCCCATATAATGCATCTGTCATATAATGTCCTCGTCACAACATAGGACAAGAACTCCACTTTCTGCCCTGTGTCTCACCAACAGATTTGAACACAGGAATGACAATAGCAAGGTATGGGAGTATTTGATAGCCTAGACCCCCTCCTTGCAACTCTCTCCAACCCTGACTTCCTCATGTAAGGATTTAGAAGGAAAGATTTCAGCATGGAGAATTACAAGATAAAATACAAGATGCCTAGTTAAATTTGAATTTCAGATAAGCAGTAATTTTAAAAAAATTCATGTCCCAAGTATTGCATGGAGCATACTTATTGCTAAAATGATTGTTTATATGAAATTAAATTTAACTGACATTCTGTATTTTAATTTGCTAAGTCTAATAACCCTATCAACAGAGGAAGAAGGACTCTTAGGAGACTATACTACAGAGGAGAGGGCACTGCTGGGCCCAGTGGCTGTGGTCTCAGGATGCTCCCTCTGAGAGCCTCTGTTTCGCTTGAAGGTGTTCTGGGCCTTGGGATTGGATGGATCTGGAAATCACACTGTCACTTAACTAGCTCTGTGACTTTGGGAAAGATATTTAACTTCTCTCTGATTATTTTTCTTCTCTGTTATGAAAGGATCATAATTATCTCTGTCATATAATGCAAGTTCTTTGGGGAAAGGGTCTATTCCTTACTTACATCTTCCTCAAGATTAGCAATCACTTGCTAAAACCTTTGGAGCTTCCTCCAAATGAATTTCTGAGGCTTGGAAAGGTTAAATGAGGTCACAAAATATTGGTAGGTGCAACAAGAGAAGAAACCATGATTTCTAGACTGCAGTTCTTCCCAGGGTTAGGTTTAGGCTTACTCATTCCCAAGCTCTGGTGCCCAGAAGGGCACCCTGACACCGAATGGTAACTGAATAAATGAATATTTCCTCTCTCTTAGACAGTTACCAAGTTCCCTTTGGAAATAAATCAATGACTATAACTTTAGGTGAAGGCATTTACCCAAAGCAGATGTACCAAAACTTCCTTCTCTGCCATGGGGCTTAGAGGGTTGGGTATGCCCTCTGGGCTGTTTGCCCAGCTCTGCCTTCCTAAGGTTTTCCTTAGAGATAAAATGATGTAGACACAAATGGTTTACTTCTCTTCACTGGGCATATCACTGAGTGTTGGATTTAAACTGGAAGAGAGATAAGCCTCCTGGTGGAAAAATATTTGTCTTGTGTAGCATCAGGTTGGGTTCATGCTCTGGACATAGTGCCCTTCCTCTGCTAGGGAAGCAGTTATGCCTGTCACTCATTTGTTGGAAAGCTCAGGTAAGCCCTGGAATAAGCTAATGAGTTGTCCTAGGAAGGGCATCCTCATTGACCACTCATGCACAGAGTGAGCTCTCTGATGGCACCACGTGGTGAATACTGAATGTTTATTAGGCACAGTGATGATAATATTGCAAGGTAGAAGAAATCTTGAAACACCAAGCTTGGCACCAGCCCCATGCTTCCTCAGCAATCCACTAACCCCCCAGGGCAAGGTGACCAGGCTCTGCTGATGATTTGCTTCCAGGGTTGTCTCTTGGAGCAGACATACACATTAGTTCATTCCAGAGGCCCAGACGGCAGCTCCTTGTAAGACGAATTTATAGAGGCTCAAGATGAGCAGGAGAAGATCTCCAAAGCTCAGGGGGACACTGTAAAGCCAAGCTCCCTGGTGTGCCCTGAAGAAGCTCAGCATGGAGGAGGATGAGCACAGGGTTAAAGCCAATCCCTGGGGAGGCCATTTTTGCTTGGGACCTCTCTTTTTTATGTAAAATGAAGGAGTTGAACAAAATAGCATTTCAGATGCTATTAATGCTATTTATGTCCTTTCTAACCTGGACATTGTGACTGTTGTGTATTCTGTTTCCTTTATATATCACCATCACTGAGAGGGGCTCCCTTCTCTTGCTTCCTTGCAACATAACATGGGATATCCCCTTTATGGGATCACCGCTCCATATATTTATTTTTCCAAACCTCCTTGTTGTTGGCAGGTAAAAGTGACTCACTTTCAGAGCTGCAGACAGCAGATGTTTTTCTTCAACAGGAAACCTGGAGGGGTGTTTTCATTGACTCTGATTAAAGCTCCTGTTGCCTCGGGAGTTTTTATAGAGACATACACACAGATGGTCTAGTTATTCAGACACTAAAACTCCTCACAACGGTACCCTCCCTGCACTGATGTTTGAGATAAAAATTGCAAGGTGGAGCCTCCCTCTCCCATAGCTCAGGCTTACTCTGAGCAGAAGATGTGCCCAAGACTTCTGGGGAGAAAATCTTGCAAACTGATTCATTTTTAAAAAGGAAGTGTAGTATGGGAGCTGACAGAGTAAATCCATTTGAAGAGATAAATCACTATCCCCCTCATGCTGGTCACTGTGCAACTTTGAATTCTTGTGTTCTGATGAAACTCAGGGGAGAAGCAGATACTTGGAGTAGATGTAGCACATGACCCATTAAAATGACCAATTAGGTGATAGTGTTGAAACACTGACAACTAGAATATTCCATCCAGTCCTGGCTCTCATTTATCTCCATCATGCCTAGCAGAGTGCCTGACACCTACTAAACACCCAATAAACTTTTATTAAATAAGTAAAGAGAAAGTATTCACAAAATAATCTTAACTAAAAAAATAGAACAAAATTACAGCACATTATGATTACAGCTAGTAATAACTCCATCTATGTATATGCATAAATAAATATTGGAGGGACACAAATGTGGCATTGTGGGAGAAATACCATTTCCTTTTTCTTCTAAATTTTTTTTTTGCGGTACCTACCGGGGATTGAGCCCAGGGGCGTTCTACCTCCGCGCTACACCCCCGGCCATATTTTTTATATTTTATTCTGAAACCGGGTCTCACGAAGTTGCGGAGGGCCTCACTAAATAGAGAGAGAGAGAGAGAGAGAGAGTTGAGGCTGGCCGCAAACCCAGATCCTCCGGTCTCCGCCTCCCAAAGTACTGGGATTACAAGCGTGCACCACCACGCCCGGCCTTCTTCTAAATTTTTTGAATAAAGTTATTTTAGTGATAAAAATTCTAAAAGTCAAGAGATGATCTTTACTTATAAAGCAACAGAAACTAAGATGGGGTATGAAATGGGGAGAGGAACATGGGCTCCAATAAAGATCCCAGTTCTGCCACTTCCAGTAGATCTTTTTGGGCAAATTAAACTCTCTGGGCCTCAGTTTCCTCAACTGGAAAAAAGAGCGTAGTGATAGATGCTCCACTCACAGGGTTATTGTAAGGCTTAAGCTGGGTGTAAAGGCCTGGTCCATGATTATGACTGGTTTCTGGCCATCTTTTCTGGTGGGTTTGTTTCACCTTGGGGTCAGCCTGAAACTTCAACATAACATTGCTAGATGCTGGACCTTCAACAACAAAGAATCTCAATACACCTGGTAGAGGTAACCAGCACCTATCCAGGGGGTACAATGGCCTCAGAACTAAACTAAAACTGTTCTAATTCTTGCTTTTTTTTTTTTTTGGTACTGGGGATTGAACCCAGGGGCATTCAAACCCAGAGCTATCCTCCCAGCACTTAAAAATTTTTTTTTTTTAAATTTTGAAACAGGGTCTCGCTAAGTTGCTGAGGCTGGCCCTGAACCTGTGATCTTTCTGTCTCAGCCTCCCAAGTACTGGGATTACAGGAGTGTACCACCATGCCTGGCTAGTGCCAGCTTTTAAAAAGAGGGAGTAAAGATCTTGGTTAAATCCAGTTTGAACACAGGAGGAGATACTGGATGAGGCTAGAGGACACTTTTATTTTATTTTTAAAATTTTTGGTACTGGGGATTGAACGCAGAGGCATTCTACCTCTAAGCTACACCCCCAGCCCTATTTTATTTTTATTTTGAAACAGGGTCTCACTAGGTTGATGAGAGTCTCACTATTTGCTGAGGCTGTCCTCGAACCTATGATCCTCCTGTCTCAGCCTCCCAAGTACTAGGATTACAGGCATGTGCCACCACGCCTGGCTTAGAGGACAATTTTAATAGCTGCCTGGTGTAAACTCAAAAATCTTACGGGACGGGAACACTGTGCAGAGCAAAACTTGCAGACTGGTCTTGACGAGCAGCTATAAGGCTTGTGCCTCTACTCAGCCTCCCGTCTTAGGCTGGCAAGGAGGCAGGTGGAAAGGAGGACCTTTCAGAGGTGTAAGGATGCTCAGTAACCTTCTGGTTCTGTTCCTTATTGCTCTGGAAGGGAATCAAGTTTAATGAGGTGCAGTGACTCACCTGGCTCATGAGGGTCCCTTGTCAGGGTCCCTGACAAGTGTCCCAGACCAGGGTCGCTGCTTCTCAGTCCAGTCTTTCCCCACCACCCTTGCCCTCCCTCATCTCAACTCACCCCCATGATCGCCCAGCTCTTAAGCAAGGTCTGCCAGGTGCTCTCGTTTGGTGGCACCTGGATAAAGCCTGGTGAAGCATTATTCCTTCTAAGAGCTACAGTGCTCATTCTTGTTGAGAAAAGGGACCTATGGTGTCTGGTAAAGAGGGAGTCCACGCGAAGCACCTTGGCAAGTTTTCTTGAGAGAGATCACTACAGAATGCATAGAAGTATTACCTTTTTGACAATGAATCAAGAATCTAAAAAGATAACCATTCAATCAGCCTCAATATTTCTGTTTTCTGGGAATTAATCCTAAGAAAATTATCAGAGATGGGGACAAAGATTGATCTGCAAAAATAGGCATCAGAGCATAATTTCTCTTTGCAAAAAGCTTAGGAATAAAGTAAATGTCCAGCTGTGGGGAGTTTCTTATGCAAGTCATGATACATGAGGCATCTATTAAAGAGACATTGTGGAATAGTGGCCAATGACCTGGGAGAAAACTCATGACATATTTTAAGCTTCAAAAAGAGCAGGATACAAAAACTGTAGATGCAGTGTAACCCCAATTTCATTTGATAAGTGCTTTGGAGGGAGGGAAGAAGGCTGTAAAGAAATATACCAAAATCTAGAAAATAACTAGCATGGGCCATATGACTGATATTTTTAAAACTTCCCTGGACTTTAATTTTAATTAATTAATTAATTAATTAATTTACAGTGCTGGGGATTGAACCCATGGCCTACCACATGCTAGGCAAGTGTTCTACCACTGAGCTACATCCCCATACCTTTTAATTTTATTTTAAGACAGGGTCTTGCAAAATTGCCCAGCTGGCCTCGAACTTGTGATCCTCCTGCCTCCGCCTCCTGAGTAGCTGGGATTATAGGCATGCACCACTACGCCCCACTGGATTTTAATTTTCAAAAGACGATCATGCACTGATCTTAAACTAAAAAATAAATGTCACTGAGAAGGAATTCTTGGATCCCTTTTCAGGTTTTCTGACACAGAGACACAGGGCTGAGAATCATAGACATCCACACTGCGTCCCACAGGGGTGCCTAGAACAGACAGACTCTTGACTGGGGTTTGAGTTCCTTCAATCCCAAACCTCCCAGAATCCGGCAGGTGAATCTCATCACCCACACCTTGGCTCAGTTTCTCTTGCTGGGTTTGCAGGACACTCATCTGCCTGACTCAGACATTTGAGGCCCTGGCCCTGATGCTTTGAGTTTTGATCCTTCCACTGAGGCAGCTCACCTCGGAACGGTGACAATTGCAGCCTCCTTGCGCTTCCTTCATCGTGGCTCTCTACACCAGCAAGTCAGAGAGTGGCCTCACGGGGACGGATGGGGAGGAGTCATGGAGGCCAGGGATGAAAGGAAACCCAAGCAGGGTCGGGTCATCATAGGCGCAGAGGTCCTCACAGAGGTAGAGAAAGGAGCCAGGGAACCCAGAAGCGAAAGGAGGCTGGGAGAGGTGGGGTGGGCAGCTTCACAACTGGCTAGGTAGAGTTCCCTGGTCAACGCAGGGGCCAGGGAAGACGTGGCTCATTGCTATGTGAATAGAACCACCCTGCAAAGGTGCTCCCCACCCATCAACCTTCTGTGCCCCTGTGGCCCCAGAGATCCCAGCCCCAGCAGCCTGTTACCTCATTGTTGGTGCCGACGTCCAGCAGGACAGGGAGGCACTGCTGCGGGTTCACTCCTCCACACGCCGTGTACAGCGCTAGCTTGCCCACAGGGATGCCCATGCCGTAGCAGCCCAGGTCTCCCAGGCCCAGTATGCGCTCCCCGTCAGTCACCACCACGGCCTGAAAAGCAGCAGGGTGCCATCAATCAGGGGCAGCACCTCCTGTGACACAGTGCTCATTTCAATGCCCTAGCATGGCAGGCTTGACAGCTGAATGCCCACTGACTTCGCGGGGGTTGAAGCTCCTTGTCTGGGATAAGGCCAGAGAATTCATTCATCTGCAGGTGGCTGGGCAGGCTGGCAGGCTTGTGAGAAACCCCACTGATATGAAATGACAGCAAGGCACCTGTCCTGCATTTGGGGTGGGCGCTGCAGAAACAGCTGGAGGAAAACCTTGTCTAGTCACTCTCCCTCAAAGACACTAAACAGATTCCCTCAGCCTGAGACTTGGTGATGGTGGTAGCGGGGAGGCAGGGAGGGAAGGACATGATGAAAGAAAAATGAAAAACAAGTGTTCAGCTGCTGGTAAGGCGCCAAGGTTTAGAGACCAGTGTAAGTGCTCCCCGGCCTGCTCCTGAGCCACAATAAATCCAGTCTGCAAGGAACAACGCTTTTTGTAACGTCTCCTAGAATCACTACTTCATGTGAAATCAGGAAGGTTCTCAAGCTGTGCGGGGATTGCCTTTGTATTTGGCAAAGAATCACTGAGGGCCACTATGTAGTAGGTATAGAGCTAGTTCAAGGTTTCCCACTGCAAATTAACAGATGCCGATGAAGCTGATGGTGATGATAGCTTTGATTATATGATCGCGATGGATAGTCATTTATTCATTCATTTGATGCATATTAATAAAGCATCTATTTTGCATATGACATTGTGTCAGATCCTGGGGAAAGGAGCTTCAGTTTGCTCATCTATCGAAACAAGTCTGCACGGACTTAAAGAACTAAAGGGCCAAAGGAGAGAGGGAACGTGTATCCTAATTATGACTTTGGGAGGAAGCCTGAGGGCAACAGACTGGCACAAAGGACAGTAGAGATTGAGAGACAGGAGACTCACCCCTGTAGAGTAACCCTTCATGGCTGAGGAGACACGTGCCAGCCCTTGGGCAGGTGGGGAGAAAGGCAGTTGATGTGAAAGGAAGTTAAGATACAGGGTGGAGGTGGAGGGTGTAGAAAGTGTGTGTGTGTGGGGGGGGGACTGGGAGGTGTAGGTTACATGAAAGGAAATCAGACAGTGAAGGGCCGTGAATATCAGGCCAAGGACAACTCATCAGGTTGATAGTGAAGTTTATAGATCATCTCATTCTGCTCACCATCATGGGCTGCCTCCATCTCTAAAAGAGTTAAGTTTGTAGGCTACTCATCCCTCCATGGGAACCTTGCTTTGGACCAGGATCTAGGACCAGCTCTGAGCTATGAATATCCTGGTTTGCCCCAAAGAGAATGAGTGGAGCCCCCAGGGCTAACTTGTCACAACAACAAGGAGTCCACATTCTGCCCTGTGTCTCACCAACTGATTTGGACACAGGAATGACTGCAGCAAGGTGTGGCACCCATCATTGCCCCCCTCCCCGACCCTGACTTCCTTGTTTAAGCATTTAGAAGGGAAAATTTCAGCCTGCAAAATTGCAAGATAAAATACAGGACGCCCAGTTAAATTTGAATTTCAGATAAGCAATAATTTCCCCCTCAGCTTTTTCATGCTCCATCCAAACTAAAATATTTCCAATTTTGTATGAGGTTTGTACTTTCATGAAGACATGCCATTATACTCTCCACCCCTTTATCTCCTTGATCCGAATTCCACCATCCTTGCACATTTCAAGGAACAGTTCAAAAGGCACCTCCCTCCATGAAGCTTCCCTTCTGGAAGTTATCACTCCCTCCTCTGAATTCCAAAAGCATTTCCCTTGACCAAAGCACTTATCACCCTCTTCACTGTATAGTTATAGACATTCAATGTATAGTTATAGACATTTCCTTGTCTTTCATAGTAGCTCTAAGCTCTTGAGGGACAATAGGTCATGTTGTCTTTGCTTCTTCAGCACTTATCTTGGTGCCTCCAATGTGACACATACTCAGTAAACATTGAGTAATGTGATTGATCCAACATAGTGCATAACGTGAGCTGTGCACTGGACAGAATTCTGATCTGGCAAGTTCAGAGAGAAGAGGCTGCATCCCATTTTTCATGACAATAGAACTAATGTGGAGAGCCACAAGTTCAGTAGATTGTCAAAAGGCTTGGGGGAAGGTCGGCAGCATCCTTGGGTTTTAAAACCCAGCAATAATTCCCTGGAATGACAGACCCACATTTCCTTGTTCAGAAGTTTTATAACTCCTGAATCCCTTGTCTCTCAGATGACTAGTGGGGGATCTGGGGGGTGATGTCCTGCATGCTTTCCCTGCCTGTCTACCTCAGCCCTGTGGCCTTTTCTAGGGCCTGTCCCTTAGCTTAGGTGGGCCCACTGGGATTGACCCAAGGCTGACCTAAGCATCACAATTCCTTGTTTGCTGTGGGGCTTCTTTAGACTTGTAGCTATGGTCATGGGCTGTCTACAGCACCATGTGTACAACCCTCTCCTTTTTCTTTTGTTTCACTTTTTCCTCTCATCTTTCTCTTGCTCCTTTTCCTTCTTCTTCTCTTCCTCCTCCTTCTTTCTCCTAATGTCCACAACATAAACAATGCATATACCTTAGTTTCGAATCTTGGTCCCACTTCTCACTTGCAAAGAACCTTACCTCTCAGCTCCCATATCTAAAGCAGAAATAGTAATAACCTCTGTCCTTTACAGGGTTGTCAGGAGAATTCAATGAGTTAATCTATGTAAAGCACCTAGGATAACACCATGTGAGGTGGATATGGTGATATACTGCCCAAGATCATCTTTGAGAATGAAAAGTTACTTCCCCAGCACAACTGTCAGCTATCGTCCCACCTGGGGAATTTCCTGTACTGAAGAGTGCTACCTTGCCCAGAGCTACACCCCAGTCCAAGGACAGCCTGCAACCAATGCCTGGTCACTGCAGGTGTGCAAAGGCCTGCCCCCTGGCCCTCGCTCAGGATGACTGGGAAGGGCTGACCCAGCTCCAGAAGCTCCTCAGGGCTCAGCTGGGTCTCCCTTGCAGTCTGCCTGCAGCCCAGACTCTCCCCTTGCCTCCTTCCATTCCACGGCTTATTAGCATACTTCCTAATATGCTGATTTCTATCTCAGATTGTTCCTGGGGAAAATGCAATTTCTGACACTGAGCACAGAGTGGGGATTAACCCAAGCCAGTCCTGTGCATGCTGGGTAGGCACTTGGCCCTGTCAATCTGGTCCAAGTTGAAATATCTACTAGGCTGATGCCTGGCAGTGGAGGGGCCTCCCAGAACCTCCTTCCAGAAGCTGTTGGGACTGGGGTGAGGGAGAGGTTTAGGAGCTTGGGAAAGTGTTGTGGAGGAGAGCAACTCTCAGCTGAGCCTTCCTCCGCTCCAGGCAGTGGCCACTGTGGGAAAGAGTCAACAGAGCGATTCTCACTCCTCTGTGTGATTTATGCTGGACAGCGCTGGGTGGCTGGTGTGCCCACCCCCTCCTTCCTGAGCAAGAAGAGCCCACAGGGCTCCATGATCTCCCCAGCCCTGGGCTCTGGCTCCATTTCCCTCGCAGTCTACTTTTCTCATATCTGTTTGCAGCTCTGCTGTCCAGCTGGGAAACCACAGAGTCATTTTTTTTACCTTCCGAGTTGATTGAGAAACTCCTCTGAACCAACCCCCCTCTCCTGCCAGGCAGCTAGCAACACCAGGATGCAAAGACTCCAGTGCCTTGTGCCTTGAAGAACTCTGCCTTCCCTGAGGGGCAGCTCCAGGAGAGGCCGCTCAGCAGCAGGCTCCAGGTGGGACACCAACACTCACTTGCGGGTGACCTTAGGCAAGTTGCTTAACCTCAGTTTGCTCATCTGAGCAAAACACGTTCCTACCCATTCTTCAAGATCCACCTGGGTTTCAAAAGAGTCCTTACTGTACTCCGATCACAGTGCCTGTGGGAACTGAGTGAAATGGGGAAGAAGTCCTGCTTGAGCTCCAAGTGAGAGAGAAGAGCAGAGGTTCCCTACCTAGGGAGAGAACTGTGAAAGACTGTGGCCCGGAACTTTCTGAACCCTTGAAAGGCCACCCCGGAGCAGAGGGAGGGACCCTGCAGAAAAAGCCCCATTAGCAGGACAGGGTAGGGGTCCGGGCATGCCAAGGGTGGTCCAGTCAACTCTATGGGCTTGATCACATGCCAAACTATATGCCCAATATTCAGAACTCCTGGTTTTTCCAGCGAACCCAGAAATCCAAGGATTATGATTTTTTTAAATAAAGCCTCCTGATTTTAAATGTTGCCTACAAAGTCAAAATTTTCAACAACCACTGAGGGCCAAATCAAATATGTCCATTTGTGGTCTCTGATTCCCAGATGACACCCCCTCCACGGCTGCCCTTAGGCCCCGTCTGGCTGTGTGTGCCACCGCTGCCTCTGCCACCTCCAGGAATGACAATGTCTGTGCAAAAGCCTTTCACTGTGCACACATAGTACTATAGTTAATCTTGATAATAGGGAAGCAAAGCTCAGAGAGGTTATCTGCACACACAGCAGGTAAGTGGGAGGTCCAAGACCAGAAACCTGGTCTGTCTGGTTGCAAAGCCAGGGCTGCTGCTTCTCCACAATCATTGTGACTGACCTCCAGGCTTCTCCAAAATGAGACAGGAATAAACTTTGGGGTTCCATGAGGTGGGTGGGCAGCCAGTGCCTGTCTGCTCCTTGCCTCCCAGGCTCTTTTCCTTGTCAGCACAGACACAGTGTCCTGTCCTTGCTTCTGTCCGTCTCTAACCAGCAATGTGAGCTCTTTGAGTTTGGGCCTATACGCCTTAATCCCTGAGCCCCCAGGGAGCTCTTACAGAGTAGATGTTTATTAAGTGATAGTCGAATGCAACTGACTTAGATGCCACTCACTGGCCCAGATCTGATCATGTAACTTAAACCTCCTGAGAGGTCTGGATGTCTCTCTGTGTGAAGCCCGCCTGAGTCCACCCTCCTCTATGGTGATCCCGAAGCTCTTGTTCCTCTTCCTCTAAAATCATTTTCTCCATCTCTCTGATAATTAGCACACTCGATTTAGAAAGGTCTCAAAATGTTTACTAAAGTCAGCAGATACTTACTTTGCAAGGTTCTATTTTGAATTCATATCAAGCCATCTGAGGACAGGGCCCATGCTCTTGTCATTTTGCATCTCTTGCAGCAGGGCCCTGGTGACAGTTGTGCACATTGTGCCCCAAAAAGAGGATCATTTGAAACCAGAGATCCAGCTCACAAGCCCAAGTCCCTGTGCTGGCCTGGAGAAATGGGTGCCTTTCTATTTCTTGTTAAGAAGGTACCTTTCATCATTCTTTCTAATTCGTATTTTGTACAAAAGTATGGTGTGTATTAATGGAGACCCCCATCTCTGTTCCTGGTACAGTGCCTAGTACATGAGAGATGCTCAACACATCTGTTGACCAGAATCATTCAACTTAGCAAGCATCTCTATGCACAAGGTTTCAGTATGTGGCTGAAGTGTACAAGAATGTGAAAGAGATTAGTTTGCAGGATCTCAGCATGCCCACTCAGGTTAGCCTGGAGTTAACTCCCCACTGAGTAAGCTGGCTTCCTTACTGTCTTCAAGATTTTATTATAGTTTCATCCTAGAAATGCCCTGGACACTAGCTTCCCTGGGACTAAGACCAAAATCTGCAAGGCCAAAGCCTGCACATAACTGGAGTCTAAGCAGTTAAGTAGGAAAGAGAAGCACAGGACAAAAGCACACCTGGCCGGAGGTGTGTGAAATGAGCTTTTTATCATGGCCAGGTGGTAGCTTGGGCCTGGCTCCTGAGAGCCGAGCCAGGGTCCTGCTCTTCCCCCTGTTCTGGTTCTAAATGCTAACACTTTCCAGAGAGGGCCAGAAGTGGGTGGACCACAGAGAGGTAGGTAGGAGGAAGGTGTATTAGGCGCCCTTTGGAGAGGGGTGAGGGGGCTCAGGAAACTGGCAGGGAAGGAGGGAGGCCCTGGAGAGAAAACAATGGGAGAGTGGTCCAGCCTCCCAGGGAGGCAGGCAGTGAGTATGGACCCTGAGAATTACTTATACTGCACTTGGTCAGCTCCAGCTCCAGCATCTCTGGCTCCTATACCAGAAATACTCTCACCAGGCAGCCAGCAGATATTTTGCATTTTGCTTCACCCACGTTGTTTCCAGAAGTGACAATGATCTTCGATGCCAGCACCCCTCAAACTTTTCCATGGAAGTCCCTATGGCAGGAGGAAATCTGGGGATTTAGCCAGAGGCTAGTAAATTTCTACAAAGTTGTATGTTTTATATTTAAAAATTTACATGACATGTGCATTCCATGTTATGCCTGGTTTGTTATATAAAAATGTTTTCTCCCTAAATTTTTTGATTAAAATTGGTACTCCAGGAAGAAGTGCCAGGTTTACTTTGTCACTCTGCATATGTACTCTAACTGCTGCATACACCTGGGGTAAACGCACTCACACGGGAAGACATTGCTCACCATAACTTTTTCTCCTTGTTCAGAAGGTCCTTACCAACATCCTTGTCTGTGTAATGACAAACTGTCCAAACTCTATCTTCAGTTCAAGGCCAGTTCCAATGTCATTTCCCCCTTGAAGTCATTCCAGGTTTCCCTTGAGCTAAAAGTCGTCTCTGCCTCTTTGAACATACCTTAATATTGTCTTCCGGCCAAGAGTTCAGCATTGTTGCAATGTGGCCCTTGTCATGGATGGTGATAAACAGCCCACTGGAAGAACAAACACACACACACACAGAAACCAGGCAGTCAGACTAGGAACAGAGCAAAAATTGAAAGTACTGAGTATCATTGTATCACTTAATGTTGCCCATAGACCTAGGCAAGCGAGGGGAGGGGGTTCCTTCCCAAACTTCCAACAGTTTAGAAGGTCCTGTTCTGGCCCTCCTACTAGTGCTACTCTCCACAGGGCCTGGAGACCATGGGGCCAAGCGGTGTGCCCATATCTCCATATCTAACCTGTGTTCTTCAGAGTCTGCACCCTCTCTTGCCTGCTCTAGACAATGTACCCAGGACCTCAGAATTCCATGACTGTATGGCCAGCCCTAAGGCTGCTTCAGAAACTGTGAGGGTCTCTTCTCTAGGTCCCTCCTCATGAGTATAGGCCATACTGCAGTGGTCGAAACCCTAGGACTGGGCTGAGACTTGAACTTGGACATGTGGGTTGGGATGTCCAGACACATGTGCAGGAGGACCCTGAAGTGGGGGCTGGAGCTGGGATGGGAAGACGGTGGGGTGCCAGCTATGGGATAGTTTACTACCACTGGATTCTGAGAACTCCAAATTCAAACTTGGCCTTCCAGACCATCAAGAAGGTATATCTGTAAATGTAGGATAATAGAACATATTTTATTTAACAGCTCATTAGCTTGATTTAGAACTTTTAATGTTTAGACCTAAAGTATGTGGACATTAATCTTCTGCCCTGGAATCAAGGCTGAGAGAATATGTATGCCCGTGGGGGATCCCTTCTCCCACTCTACTGGGTGTCCTATTAATTTCCCATCAGCCCTTAAACATCCTGAATACAAGACAAAACTCTTGGCTTCTGGTAGTGATACAGTCGCTTAGATAGAATAACCTTTCTATAGATAACATTTATAAAATTGTTTACTCAAGCTGGATGTGGTGACATATGCCTGTAATCTCAATACTGGGGAGGCTAAAACAGGAGGATGACAGGTTTGAGGACAGCCTCAGAAACATAGCAAGACTCTCAGCAACCTAGCGAGACCCTGTTTCCAAACAAAAAATAAAATAGGGCTGGGGGTATATCTTAGAGGTAGAATGCCCCTGGGTCCCCAATAACACACACACACACACACACACACACACACACACACACACACATACACACACACACCCTTTTTCACTCATTTCTAAGCAATTTATTTTATTGTTATGAAGTGTGTGTGTGTGTGTGTGTGTGTGTGTGTGTGTGTGTGTGTTTATGGCAATGGAGACTGGCCAAACGCAGGCAGAAACTGGAGGGGAATCTACCTTTGAAAGCAGAAATTAAACCTCTTAAGATTTGCAGATTTGCAGTTTTTTTGCCTGGCAGTCCAATCTGCAAGCAACCCGAGCAGCAGAAAGCCAAAGTCTTACCAGCTTGAGGGATCAGAGAACAGAGTTTGGGTAGAGCAGCAGCCAGGAAGTGAAGGGAGAAAATTCTGAAAGGAACAGAGCTGCAGAGGGGATGAACTCCCAAATCTGTGTCTAAAATCTGCCCAAATCTTTGGCTGACCATTAAACTATGCATACTCAGGAGACTGGTTAAAAAAAAAGTCACAGCTGGAAGCTGAAAAGAACTGAGCAGAGATTTCAGTTACATCTAATTAGGAGAGATGGAGTTTGGAATTTGAGTCCAGTTAAGTTAACTCTACTAGAATAAAAAATACTCTTTGGAGAAACAAAACAGAATCCAGAGTCCATAGAATTATTATTAATTTTTATTTTGTTTGTGTGGTACTGGGGATTGAACCCATAGGCATTCCACCTTTGACCTACACCCCCAGCCCAATTTTTTTTAAAAAAATTTGAAACAGGGTCTCACTAAGTTGTGGAGGGCCTCACTAAGTTACTGAAGCTGGCCTTGAACCTGAGAGCATCCTGTCTCAGCCTCCCAAGTACTGGGATTACAGGCATGTGTCACCATGCCTGACTGAGTCCATAGAATTCAAAGGACATAGAGGTCCATTATAATAATCAGCTTACTCTATATATGTTTGAAAGTTTCCAAAATAAAAAGTTAAAACAGCTGGGCATGGTGGCGCACGCTTGTAATCCCAGTACTTGGGAGGCTGAGACCCGAGGATCCAAGTTCGCGGCCAGCCTTAGCTACTTAGTGAGGCCCTCTGCAACTTAGTGAGACCCTGTTTCAAAATAAAGACTAAAAAATAGGGCCGGGGGTGTAGCCCAGAGGTAGAATGCCCCTGGGTTCAATCCCCGGTACCGCAAAAAAGGAAAAAGTTAAAACAACAACAAAAAATACCACTGAATCGCAAACAATTCTTACCCTCACATTCCTTGCCAGGACTGTTCTTTCTTTTTTTTTTCCGTTGCCAAACTTCTTTAAAGCATTGCCTACACTAGTTCCCTCCATGTTCCCGCCTCCCACTCATTCCTCCCCCCACTGCACTATGTCTGTGCTCAATACTGTGTTACCAACCTACCAGTGACCTTCATATCCCTGAATGCAATGGACACTTTTCAGCCCCCATATCCTTTGGCTTCTCAGTGGCATCTAACACTTTTACTCTCTCGCCCACTCAAATTTGGCTTCCGTGACTCTACTTTCTTTGTTTTCCTCCTTTTCCTCTGGCTGCTCTTCCTTAGTATCTTATCCTGGGTCATCCAGCCATTATATGATAAAGTTTCTAAAAAATGCATACTATCCCGTTTCCTTCTTACTCTCATTCTTTCTCTATGTGATCCTATCAAAGCACAAGGCTGTTGGCCAATGACTCTCAAATATCTGAAAACCAGAGTCTCTCACCCTCTGCACTATTAAAATTTGGGCTTGATAATTCTCCCCTGCGAGGGTGGGGCCATCCTGTGCATTCTAGGACATTCGACAGTATCCCTGACCTCTACCCACTAGATGCCAGTAGCACCCCACACCGTCTTGACAACCCAAACTGTCTCTAGACATTAGCAAATATACCCTGGGGGGGAAAAATCATAAAATCATCCTTGGTTTTAGAGCCATTGCTCCAGGCTTTTATATTTAACTACCTACCTGACATGTGTCAAAGGCACTTTAGGCTTAACATGTCTAAAACCAAATTTATGATCTAATCTTCCACCACTGTGACTCCAAGACAAGACAAAACAAAGACTCATTCCTCCTATTCTCCAGTCATCAGCAACACTGGCCTCCTTCCAGTCCTTCACGTGCCATGTTCTTCCTACCACAGGAAGGGCCAGCCACATACTGCACTTTCTGCCTGGTGCACCCTGCCTCTCCTTACTCTTCATGTAGTTAATGCCTACTATTCTTTTGATCATCTCCAAGTCAGAGTAGAGGCTCCTTGTTATAATGTTCCATATACATCATCCCTCCATACACAAATATCATATTTATTTATATGGCTACTCAGTTAATATCTCTTCCATCCGTTAGACTGTAAGCTTTATGAGGGCAAGATCTGCATCTATTTTTGATATTGTTCTCCAGGCTTTGTCCATAATAGATATTCAATACATTATTTCTTTTTTATGTACTTTTATTGGTACATTGTGATTATATATCATACTGAGGTATAGAATGATAGGAATACACATGCACACAACACTTGGAGCATTTCTCACGATCCCACCCCTCCACCTCCCTCCCCTCAATCTCATGTCATTGAGATTGGCATTCGTCATTTCACATATGTACACAGCATTATTTCAACAGTTACCTCCTTTATGTTTCTATCCCCCCTCTTCCTTCCCCTAAATTCCCTCCATCACTCCATTGGAGTCTCTGCTCTCCTACCTGAGGTCTCTTGTTTTCCAATTTCTACCAAGCTTCCACATTCAATACATTATTTCTGAGATCAGATGAGATTGGGCATACTCAGGGTCATACGGCCATAGACTCAATATATTATTTCTGAATAAATGGAGAAATGAATAGATGAATGATAATGATGATGGTTGAGGTATAAAGATGTAAAATGTTGGATAAGAGTTGGAGCAAAGGCAAGTCATGTGTGTCCTGTGTTGTATCCTACTCAAGGGATCTTGAGTGCAGTGCTGGGTGGTGCTGGGCAGTGGGGGCTCTGCTGTGCCCTGTGCCTTAGAGTAGGTGAATGAGCACACAGGGGATGGTGGATGGCAATGGAGAAGGATAACACTAAGACTTGGGAGTGCAGGGCCCTATTCACCACATTCAAGGAGGGCAGTGTAGGAATTTGAATTAATTTACTCATAAAGTCCAAGAGCAAGTTCCAGGTGAAGGGTACTGGAATATGTTGCCCCAAAATATGTCTCTTTGACCTACAGATTAGTTTGAGCTAAAGGCCATTGAGAATCAGCATACGAAGAAAAAGCTCTAAAAATGGGCACAGCTTTTTCTTTTGTAAAGAAAACTTACATTTATAAAAAAAATCCATTTGAACAGATGCCTCCTCTCCTGTACCAAGAGGACTCAACAACTCTCAGCAGTGGAGAAAGCACTGACTTAAATCTGTAAAACAAACCCTACAAAATAACACTTGTTAACCATACTTTTCCTGGACACCTCCTCACAATCCCTTCCCTTTAGAAGCCACAAGCACCCTTTCCTTTGTTTTTGTCTAAAATTGTAACCCAAGTTCTAACCACCCCTTTGGGTGCTCAGGGATGCTCCCATGTATACATGCACAATGCACATGCTAAATTTATGTTCGTTTTTCTCTTACTAATTTGTCTTTGGCCAGTCTAATTTATAGGGCCCCAGCTGTCTTCTACCCTAATATGGGTAGAAGAAAAGATTCCCCACCTCTCCCCTTCACAAGCACTTACCATGCCATTTTGAAATGACTGTGGACCATATCAATCAAGACAGAACTAAGCACTGGTTTGGCTTATGAAACTTGTTTCTAAAGACTGTCTTTATGAAGTTTACGTTTGGAAAATCACACTGTGTTGGTAATGATGAGCCTCAAGGATTGCCCTGGATGAAAACAGCAGCTATGCTTACAAGTTCTGACATTTAAGAGGGGTAGTTGCCTTGGTGTCAGTAGGATAAATGGACCAAATTGAATGTATAAACTTGGAATCTTTTAAAGAACTATTCAGCCAGTCTTTTTCTTCCAAACCAGCTGCCACTCCTAGGTATGACCTGAGGAAATTTTGATAAAGGTCCGTCTCCTAACAAGTCTTTTTAACAATATTAGCTGCAGCTCTAATATTCATAATTGTTCCCCTCCCTTGCCAGGTCATTCAGAGTATGTGACCCATGGGACAATAATGTTAATATAGGGGACCAAAAATATACCTCCCCCAAATATGACTGTGTAACAGTGGCTATTCCTCAATGAGTTGTCCTTTGCAAGGTTACACCCCTCTCTTTGCATGGCATCCTAAATTTTAAAGAGACTCTAAACCTAAATGATGGAAATGTTAACTTCTATATAATACTTCTTTATAGAATGCAGAATATCTGGTGACCTTCAGATTATACCAGAATATATAATACTCCTCCTTATTCCTTAGTTATGTGCATAAACTAGTACAAAGTGTGTAAATTGCCATGAGGTTTAATCTGTAGAAAAGCAATATGTCTGTCTAAAGAACTATAGGAATTAGCCCCAGGAGTTGGGGTCTGTTGTGATTTTTCTGCCAGCTAAGGGGAAAAGGAGACACATGCCCTGGGTGATGAAGACCCCAACCTGCATGTAGTCTTCCTGCTCATTCTTCCCTGTACCTCCTTATGAAGCCCCTTTTGTGCACCCAAGTTCTCCAAAATGGAGCTTTGAGGATGACAACCCCTCCATCTTGAACCTTGAGTAAATTGATTTCCTTCCCACTAACTCTCATCTCCCAAGTATTGACTTTTGAGCAGTGAGTGGTCAGACCTGGGTCTGGTACCAACTGTAGGAGACCAGACTGTGCCACCCCTAAATATGCCACTGTTGCCTAAGGAGTACTTTGAACTTATTATTTTAAGAAGCTGCAGACTCAGGAGAAGCTCTGAAAACAAGAGTAAAAGTTACCAATTTTAAAGAGAAATTTATGTCTATATAGGAAATCTCATTTACAAGAGTGTTTCCTTCTCTGGATTAGGAACAGAAAGATGAGTCTAAATCATTAGAAGCTCTTATCAACTTAAACCTGTGCAACAAGCCTCACTCTTGCTTACTGGGCTTTTCCTGGTTACCTCCCCAGGATTGGCCTCCCCAACAAGCTTCTTTCCTTGTTGCAGTGGAAGATGGTATTTAAGCCTGAACTCAAAGCTGCCTCTTTGACAAGCAGTCATTCCCTGGGTTTCTCCCATGTGTACACGAGGAACATGTTATTAAACTTCTGTTTGTTTTTCTCTCACTAATCTGTCTTTGGTTACAGGGGTTCATCCCAACTGAGAACTAGGAAGTGTAGAGAGAAAATTAGTTTTCCTTTCCTACATCAACATTGAGATTATGAGGATTATTTATTCTGTGGTACTGGGGATTGAACCCTGGGCCTCAGGCATACTAGGCGGGAGCTTTGCTGATGAGCTACATCCCTAGCCAAAGAGGCCAATTCTTTCAAGCTGGAAGAACTGGGCCCCAGCCCCAGGCTCACTGATGACTCCATAAGTGACCGCAGAGAAGACTTAACCCACCCCAGCCAGCACCCATGATGCATTCCTGGTCTTTTGATGCTCTTGTCCCTGTTCTGGAAATGGTTCTCACCCAACAACCTTAGTTCTCAACATTCCCTCTACACCCTGAGCCCAGAAAGAGGCTCAGTAAGGTGCTCAGAGAAAAGCTCACACATTAAGAGGTTCATGTGCTACTTAGCACAGAACTGGTGCGCTTACTTATAAACACAGGAAAAGTGTGATTGCTCAAGTGATCAGGCATGTGAAAATAGGTCTTCTTCGTTGAAGATAACACTGAGAGGAAGGATAGGATGCTTGAACATTTTTACATTTAAACTTCAGCTGCTAAAATTCCAGAAGAACCATTTCCTCCTTTTAATTTTTTTTGCATATATAATTTCATGGTCTTCAGAGATCATGCTGCAAATACATCTCCTTTTGAAATGTAGTAAGGGCTTTTTAGCCACTTCTCAAAGTGCACCTAAGCCATAGCTACAACGATCCCAAAGGATTGCCATGAATGGGGATTGTGAGATGTCTGGCCCAACAATCTCACTATAAATGAGGACACTGAAGTCCAGAGAGGTGAAGTGACTTGTCCAAGGTCACACAGCTCACAAGTGGCAGGACCTGTTTGAACCAGGCTACTGAGTCCACTGCTCCTTCTGCTGGCCCAGACTGCCTGTTTTCTCAGGGCTCTAATTCCTGACAGATAGCTAGAGGTGCCGAATGATGTGTTCCAAACAGAAATGCACAATAGGGGCATTAATGAAATACTTCTCTTTGATGTATGTTGATGAGGAATAAAATGTGCAGGGTGGGGGATAATGATGACGACAAATGGATTGCAGACCCCAGCAGCATCTGGAGAGGGGTCTCCAGCTCATCCACCCAGCTCAGGGAGAAGATTCTCCCAGGGGAGCAAAGCTCCTCTGAAATGCCCTCAGCAGCCCATTTTCAGTTCCAGTGACCCTTCACTTAGGAGACACCATGCCCCTCCTGGTGAAGAGGTTTTGACCAGCTGAGGAATGCAGACACTCACCTCTCTGCATTCCTTCTCAGTGGCTCTAGAAACAGCACTGGCCCTGCTTCGTTCCTCCAGGAGACCTCAAACACACCGGAGTCCCTGAGGCTGGGATGGGGATTTTCAGGTGATTTCTACTAATACCAAGCACTGAGAAGCGATGAGGCTGCAAGCCACTCAAGTGAAGTTTGAGAGAAATGTCAGAGGGAAGGTAGCGTAGGGGTTGAATGTATGCACTCTGCAACCTGGGCAACCTGGCTCTGTGGCTCCCTCGGTACACGGTTATGCACATATCACTTCCCTTCCTTGCGGGTAAGATGGACAAAGTGACACCACCTGCTTCCTGTATTTACTATAAGGACTAAATAAGACAATGCATATTCAAAGAGCATATTCCAGGGTCTGCTGGCACATGGTAAAAACTCAACAAATGGTAGCTCTTCCTGTTGCTGACTTACTGTAGTATTTAACAGTGCACACCTGGGACCAGGATCACCGAGGTTCCAACGCTGGTGAAATGTCCAGTGAGGGACCTGGCTCATAGTAAGTGCCCGATAAATGTTAGCCTCTAATTATAAATCAGTATTTTAAGTAATGATACCACATCGATGTGCACATTTCTCAGGAGCCATGATTGACAGTTACATGTGTCTTTTATTGATGACAGAGGAAGGCAGTCATAAATAAAGTATGGCAGGTAGAAAATCTTTCATTATAAGCTGAGTGTGGTGGCACATGCATGGAATCCCAGTACTGGGGAGGCTGAGACAGGAGAATCGCAGGTTTGAGGTCAGCCTCAGCAACTTAGCAAGACCTGTTTGAAGACAAAAAATAAAATATGGCTAGGGGTGTAGCTGGGCGGTAGAATGTTCCTGGGTTCAATCCCTAGTATCCCCACTACACACACACACACACACACACACACACACACACACACACAATCTTTCATTATATGGATCACTGAGTGGGGGCAAAATAAAAGGGTCTTTGGTGATGCACAGTTGGGACTAAAGTTTTTTCATATTCCCTACCAGAGCTAATATTCCATGAAAACGAGGACAGCTTGGGAGGGAAAATAAACCACAAAAGGACAAAATCCATCAATTCATTCAATAAGTTTTTCGAGTATCTCTATTCCGGGGGCCCTGGCAGGCCTTCACATCTGTTACAATTTTTATGCAACACTCTCAGTTGAGCGTCATCATCATTCTTCAGAGGAGAGGAAGAGGAAGCAATGCAAAAGTGAACATGAGATCCAAACATGGGTCTCCTGGATCCCAGAGATGTGGCCCTTTTAGCTGCGTGATTTGGGGCAGGCCACCTCACCTCTCTGTGCCTCAGTTTCTCTTCAGTGAAATGGGGACAATGACTTCTCTGTTACAGAATGACTGTGAGGATCAAGCAAGGCAAGTGTGCAAAAATCTCTGGACACTGCAAAGCCCTGTAGACACGTGAAAGTTAATATTTGTTGACCTTGTCCAATATGGTAAGTCTGAGAGGGTGCTCACGTGAGAGTCCCCAAGCACACGCTGCTCTGCTTTCCTGGCAGCCCTGTCCATATGTTTGGGGCAGCAACTCAAATGCCAAAAAGTTCTCTGTGCTCCACAGCTCCATCTTTTTCAATCTTCTCTCCTTGAGAAGGAGCCAAAACCTCAGGAATGAATGATGCCTGGGAGGCACTGCCTTCAACAGCTGTGTGGTGCCTTTAAAGTGTGATGTTACCATCCTGCTGGCTGCAGAAGGGAGGCAGGAAGGTGGGAAGCTCCAAGAAGCCCAGGTCTGGCTCCAAGGCACTGACACATCTCCAGCTTTGGAGTGAATTACTGGGATCCCAAGGTGCTTGAGCTAATGCAGCCTGAGCACTGGGGATAAAGGCTCCTGGGAATAACTGGAACAGAGCATCCTTCACAACTCCTGGGGCTGCAAAGATGCAGCTGGGATGCCGCACTCATGGGAATCTCGCTGTTCATAGCTACTAACTGGAATGGGACAAAATCAAAAGCAATTTTGGCTACTGATGACTTCTCCCAAGTTTTTCCTGTTTACTCCAGGGAAGCAATTTTAGAACTTGAGGGGAGAAAATACAATATATAGTAAACATGGCCAGCTGTCAACCTACAGAAGCCAGGTATTTAATGAATAGATATCTTGCTTTACATAAAATATAGCATATCCCTGAAAAGTTGTGAGTAAATAAATATCTAGACCTATAATTATAATGTGTATGTATTTGGGAGGTTGCTGTTTAAAGCAAAACTGTAGGGAATGACTCAAGAACATTCGTCACCATCCCCTAATGTTTTACTCTGCTTTCTGTCACTGTGACAAAATACCTGAGATAAACAACTTAAAAGAAGGAAAGGTTTATTTTTGGGTCACAGTTTTGGAGGTCTCAATGCATGGTTGGGTGGCTTGTTGTTTGGGGGACTTTGATGGCATAATACCTCATGGTGGGAGAATGTGACAGAGGAAGTCCTACCTTATGGCAGCCAGGAGACAAAGAAAGAAAGGGAGAGGAAGAGTCTAGGGTTACAAAAGCTCCATCAAGATCATGTCCCCAGTGACCGGACTTTCTCCTTGAGGCCCCACCTCTTCAAGGCTCCACCGCCTGCCTCCCAGTAGCACCAAAGGTGGGGCCAAGCCTTTAACACACGCCCTTTGGGGGACCTTTCAGATCTAAACTTGTTGTGGTTTGGGTCTGAAATGCCCCCCACAGTCTCATGTGCTGAAGGCTTGGTCTCCAATGCAGCCATGTTTAGAGGTAAGGCGTTTAGGAAATGATTGATTACGGGGGCTCTAACCTCATCAGTGGATTAATCCATTTGGTGGATTCATAATTTGAATGGACTACCGGGAGGTGTGGAAACTGTAGGCAGGTGGGTCATGGTTGGAGGAAGTAGGTCACTAGGGGCATGCCCTTGGGGACTATATCCTGTCCCTGGTCTGTGTGTCTGTCTTTGTCTCCCCTTCCACCATGATGTTTTGCCTCACCTCAGGCCCAGAGCAAGGGAGCCGACCAACCATGGACTGAAACCTCCAGAACTCTGAGCCAACATAAACTTTTCCTTCTCAAAATTGCTCGTGTCAGGTATTTTGGTATTTTGGTCAGCAATGAAAAGCTGACTGACACAGAACTATGGCCCTGATTAATGTTTTTCCCAATTTTGGACTTTCCTTCTGCAGTTCCTAGAAGCACAACACAGGTTCTGTCTTCGCTGGTGCATAGTCATCAGGGCCCACTGAGCAGAGCTGGGAAGGAATGGTGAGGGAAAGGGCCTGGCTCCTCCTGCATGGAGCTTCTGGATAAGTGCACAGAGAGGGAAGGGAATGGATCCACTCTTAACAAAACCTGCACTGAGTGCTCACTCTGTCCTGCACTGAGCACATTCTCAATTCATTCGGCCTGAAGGGCATAGTTGTTGTGGGCTGCTCATCCTGCCCCACGACCGAAACTCTTCTTCCTATCCATGTGTGGAAGTGATGATTTTGTTCTCCAAATACATTGTATGCTCTCTCTCTCTCTTCCAGGCACAAGGCAGGATGCGCTTCCATGATTTGCTGAAATGAAGCACAGCCTGCTGACCTGCTCTGGCTAATAACATGTGAGCGGCTGCAATGGGACACTTCTGGGTGGAAGTGTTTAAGGGCCCGTGTGTGATTTGCCCACTTCTCTTTTATTTCTCTTTTTTCTCATTGCCACGGCAACCTGTACAGTTCTGGATAAGGCTACTTTTTTTAGCTTGGGTCCTGGAGTGAGGATGCCACACAGCACAGCTCCCAGGTTCTGTTGTTGTTGTTGTTGTTGTTGTTGGTGTGTGTGTGTTTGTATGCAGAGGCACATGATGCCGAAACACAGAGGAAACTTGTCTTAAGCATTGAGAGCTTAGGGCTATTTGTTCCACAGAATAACCTGGTCTTGGTATTAGACTTTGTTCAACAAAATCTTTCAGAGATGCCCAATATACAAGACAAAATATCGGTGCTCAGGCTAAAGCAGAAGTGAGGGTAACCCCTTCTTGAGGGACTTCTCACTCCTTTTCATCTCAGCAGTCATCATCCCCTCAACAGACCTCTGGCAACGACCTCAAAGGAAAATAATTCCTTGTTGGAGACAGTCTTATGGCACACGGAGCTAGTAGTTGACCTTTAGGAAATGATAACCTCTAATGCATATCCCCCCACCAGCCTGTATGTTCCAGGACTGCAGGAGAGCTGCTCTCTCACTCACTGCTGTAACCTCAGGGCCTAGCACAGTGTGGGGCATAAAAGGGCCACCCACAGACAGCATCTGCATTAGGTATGATGAGTGGTTTGGATCATGGTGCTGAAATGAGCCAGATCTGGGCCTTTGACTTTTGCAGTTACAAATGGAGTATGTGATACCTAATAACCTTGAGGCACGTCTGTGGATTTTTATGGTTTGTACCAAGCCATTTGAGTTGCATCTCCCACACTCCAGAAACAAAGTACATTGAAATGCTAATCCCAAGTACCTGTGACCTTATTTGGGAATAGGGTCTTTGCAGAGTAATCAAGTTAAAATGAGATTATATTAGATGAGGTAATTCAGTAGGACTGCTCTCCTTATAAGAGGAGGGGAAGACAGAGACAGGGGAAGATGACCATGTGATGCAAGAGGCAGAGATGGAGTGATGTATCTGCACGGTAAGGAAGGCAAGAATTGTCAGCAAACAGCTGAAGCTAGAAGAGGCGGGGGAAGAAGCCTTCCCTAAAGGTTTCAGAGAGCGTGCGGCTCTGCTTACACCTTGCTTGACACTTTGCTTTCGGCAGACTGCTAGTCCCTAGAACCATGATACATTCATGTTGTTTAAAGCTACCCAATTTGTAGAAATCTCTTATAGCAGCCCCAGGAAGCTAATGTGCCAACTATCCAATTTTTGCATAGTAGCCATGAGTAGTGGTCCTCACAATTCCCTGTCTGTACATTTTTGAAAACTCAGAGTCTGTTGGAATTTCATAAGCACAAGCACAGGTGACGTTTCCTCCCAACAAAGGCCTGTAAATCACATCACTATCTCCAGTTTCCATCAGGAGCCAGAAAAAATTCTCTTGAATTTTAGAATTCAGTTACATGAGACAGAAAGAAAAACAAAGATAATGTTCACTTAAGAGAATGTTATTTCTTGAGAAAAAGACTCTTAACCCTTATCTCAGCCTGCAGAGGAGTGACCCTTAGAAATTTCCTAAAATAGAATTGGAAAAAAAAAGAAAAACCACTCAACAACAAAACCCACTGAAACAGCCATTCATTTAGGCTTCTTGGCACCAAGTCCAACACAAAAGGAGGACTTAATTAAAACAGGGTCAGTGACATTAGGCTAAAGATTGCAGTGGGCTCAGGAGGAGGGGTATGCACTTTCAACTCCATAACAAAGGCTCACTGTTGCCCACCAAAGCACCATTCCACACATTTTTTGGCAGGAAGGGAGCCTGTCCTCTGAAAACCTGCAAGAGGCTATTTTGAAAGCCCAGCAGCAGCCTTCCAGAGCTAACAGCATTGTAGGAGAGAGGAGGTCTATGGAGCCCAGGAAGTAGATCTAAGAAACCCTGGAGGGTTCTGCAGGCCAAACTCCTGAGAGGCAGGTGGGGTCACTGCCCAGGCCTTGCCGGAGCTTCACTCTGCACTGTGTCTGTGAAATGTCCTCAGGGCAGCGTGACTGGAGTGGGAGAGGGTGTGACAGATGACTCACTGTGCCAGTGCTTGGTCTCTCACAGCCCTTCTTTGGTTTTACTTTCTCTCTTGAGGAACATTTTTTATTTGATGCATTGTAATTATATATCATATTGGGGTATAGAGTGATAGAAACATACATGCACACAACTCTTGGAGCACTTCCCTCTGGGTTCCACTCTCTTCTCTCCCCCTCCCCATAGCTGTCTTTGAGATTGGAATTGATAATTTTGTATACATACCTAGTATTATTTCAGCTCTTACACTCTTCTCACCCCCCTCCTCCCTCCCCTAAACCCCCTTCTTCACTCCATTGGAGTCTCTGCTCTTCTACCTAATGTTATCCTTGTTTCCAAATTTCTATCTAGCTTCCACATATAGAGAAAACATACATCTATTCACTTTTTGAGTCTGGCTAATCCCGCTTAATATAATATCCTCAAGTTCCATCCATTTTCCTGCAAATGACATGATTTTTGTTCTTCTTTATGGCAGAGTAAAATTCCATTGTGTGTATATACCTTAGTTTTGTGATCCATTCATCTGTTGATGGACACCTATGCTGGTTTCATATTGTTAATTGTTAATTGTGCTATTGTTAATTGTGCTAACATTAACAATATGCAAGTATCACTATGATATTCTGATTTCATTTCCTAACATTAACATTATGCAAGTATAACTATATTCTTCTGATTTTATTTCCTTTGGAAAGACATCCAGGATCGCTATCACTGGGTCATATGGTAGTTCTCTGAGAAACCTCCACACTGATCACCATAGTGGCTGTACTAGTTTGCAGTCCCACAAACAGTGTATTAGAGTTTTGAGGGACATTTTTATCATTATTATTATTATTATTATTATCATCATTATTATGTATTTGTGGTACTGGGGATTGAACCCAGGGACATTCTACCACTGAGATACACCCCCAAACCCCTTTTAATTTTTTTTTCTATTTTGAAACAGGCTTTTGCTAAGTTGCTGAGGGTCTTGCTAAGTTGCTGAGGCTGGCCTCAAACCTGTGATCTCCCCTGTCTCAGCCTCCCAAGTACTGAGATTACAGGAGTGCACCACCATGCCTGGCACATTTTGATTATTTAAACACGCTGAATCGCCATAGAGAATTTCCTGTACCCTGGATAGCCCGTCCTGTTTCTGCCTTGTTTCCCTCTGAGGTGGGATGTTACAAAGGGCCTGAGCGTGTGCCCCCTCCCCGCCCAGTGGCAGTCCCCTTCCCTTCTGACCTTCCCAGATATCAGAGGATGTGAAGTGCTCCTGTTTTTGGAGTGAGGCTTAAAGGTATGGGCAGTGATGTCTGTCCAGGTGATACCATCAGTGGGGCCTTGGAGTGGGCAGGACTTTCTGGATTTCACATGCTTGAGGCTCACAGTTGCCTTGACCCTGCATGGACTTTGTGCATTTGGCTTTGTGTCAGGCATTGTACTGGGCACATGGGACACAAAGATGAACAAGACTTTATCTCTGATCCAGAAGGGTTTTCTGATTTAGGCAGACCAGAAAAAAAGAAGTACATGGGGTATAACAGAGATGTTATTGGAAGACTACAGAGGACCACAGAATCAGTAAGCCCCGAATGGCTAAATCAGAGCAAGAGAGCAGCAGAGCTGGTCCTGGAGAGCATTCGGCACTCCCCTTCCTCTGCTCCCTCCTGCTGCTGCAGATGGTTTTCTCCAAGCAGACTTGAAGCGTCACAAGGGCAGGGACCATATCCTCCACCTCTGTTGATTTCCATGGCCCCCCTAATGCAGCCTTATAAATACCGCATCTATTTCAGAAAGGGATTTCCAAATAGATGGTCAATTCCTTTCTCTCTTGCCTTGAATGTGGGAATGGAGCAGTTAGGACAGAGCAGAAGTTTTTCACTACTATATCTGGACACGTAAATTTGAGAAGGTTACCAGTCCTCTTTGAACCTGTTTCCCCATCTGCAAAATGAAAGCAGTAGATTAGATTACCTCTAAAACTATGATTCTATAACTGCAATATGGCAAGACTCATAAATACCCATGGAATCATTGCAAGAGCATAGATTTGGAACTAGACAGAACTGAGATCAAGTCCCAGATCCAATCTTTATTTGCTGTGCAACTTTACCTAAGTTCTCTGAATCTTAGTTGCTCATCACTAAAATGAAGCTCTAATCATTAAATCGATCTCACTAAGTTGGCGTGAGTATTTTCATGTACAATGTCATTCATAAAGTAGCCTCTTGATTAGTTTTAAATTAGAACTTTAGAAATGTTTGCCAAGGGAATGAATGTCATTTCCCTCCAAGAAACACACAATTTCATGCCATGGTTCATAGATAGGGCAACAACATATTCTGGTTTCCCTGTGTCTTGACAGTTATTATTTGTTTTCCTATTCGCTTTCTTAAACTTGCTGATTTGCAGATCTAGTGTATTAAGCTCAATATTTTGAACATTTATTGGGTGCCAACTCTGCAAAGTCAAGTTCATTCTCTTGCTGGCATTGTTTGAATTCCTTCCCTGTGTTAAAATAAAATCCCAGTAATAACACAAACATATGCAAAGGGGCACATACTGCCCAAAGTCTTTTGCTCTCTGTGACTTTTTGGTACAATCTGCAATTCACTGTTTGCCAAACTCTGCAGAGTTAGTTTAGAACACAAAAGATGGAGCCTTAAAGGTGTCAGACCAGCAAGCCTCAAGGTTGGTCCTGACTCCTTGGGGACCTGATCTTTGGCCTCAGATAAGTAAGTCATGTCATTATTACCTTAGCTGTCAAATGTAAAAGTAGGAAAGAAAAGGAATCAACCTTTATTTGGTTCCCACTGGGACTATTTTATAAATGCTACACCATTAACTCATTGCCACAAAGCTGGGAGCCAAGGATTGCTGTTCCCACTTAAACCTGAGAGGAGAGAGGCTCAATGAGATGAAATAATATCACTGACATAAGAAGTAGCCAAAGTAGTAGGGGAAAGAAGGTCAGAAGCCACTATGGTCTCCTGTCTCTCCTACTGAAGTTTCAGGAGGTATCTGTAAAACACTAAGCCCTTTAGAAAACAGGCTTCTATGAACATAGAGAAAAACTGGAATAGGTTTCTAATTGTTTTTACTCTTCTATTCCTTCCTGGAATTTGCAAATATAATATGATGCTGTAGCCTCTTTTTTGATGATGAGATAGTTTTTGGCAGTAGATAAATTGTTGAGCAGAATTCCAAGAGTTGGGGGGTGAATTTCTCCATCTGTTCTCCTTGAATAAGAAGGTTCCTGATAAGGTATGCAAATAGCTGAAGAAGTGCAGTTTTCATTAAAAAGCATGAGTACATAGAAAAGCCAATGAAAAGGGCCCTTTATCTCCATCACATCATTAGCTGGCTGAACACTTTATAATCAGGAGGGAGAGAAAAGCCCCATAGAAGGGAATATCAGTGAAAATTGACACTCCGTCCAAATAGAAAATCACTTAGGAATCTAAAAATTCAAATTCTGCATTTCACAGATGCTTCCAATTAGAAAAGAGAACTTCATCAAGATGTATGATTACAATGCAATAAAATAAAAAAGAATTATTTGCTAATGTAGAATATACACATACACATATACTGTAACTTCTAGAATTGTGATTTTAAAATAGTCAATATTCAATAAATACTTGAATTAATGAATAAAAAAAAGAAAAGAGGTTAATGTAGTTTCAGCTGTTACTTGAAATACTAAAATGTGCCAAGAGACTCAGAAAGAGTTGGTACAAAGGTGTTTCTTTTTCTACTGAAATATTTACTCCTTCAGAAATAATAATCACGGAGGTTCCAGGCCCCCTTTCCCTGAGAAGTCACACTTAGCACTCTTTACCTTCTTTCATGGCTGTGAACATGGCAAGGGCCCACACATGCCTCCACTTAATAAAACAAACACCTTCCTGCTGCCTAGAAGGCCTCTGGTTAATCTGGCTTTGGGCAGAAATTTTTTTGGCACATGTCTCTGTTCTAACTCAAACTTCTGATATTCAAAGCAAATAATCAGCAACCAGAGATTCTGAGATTGTTGTCCCCTGACTCAGAGGCACAGTCTATGAGTCACTTGTTTACACATATCTGAGAGATAAAGAGAGAAAAGCATCTCATCTGCTTGTTTTTCCAAGGCAGGTTTGAGAAGCACCCCCCCCCCCACTGAGTCATAAATCTCTGCAGCTTCAATTTGAGAAATCGGGTAGGAACTCAGAACCCTCTGAGGACACACCAGAACAATAGGCCCCTAAACCAAGGTCAAGCTGAAACTGTTAAAGCTCAAATCAATTTTATGCTACCATTTATGAGGCAATTCTATGGTCAGGCATCTGAGTTCTATCTTGAAGCAATTTGTAAGCGGAAGGCCCTGCCCACATTAATTTATCATATAAACATTTCTGGAGCTATCACTGCATATTAGTCATGAAAGCTGGAATTTAATAAGAGAGAACAGAATGCAGTTTGAAATAGGACAAAAGTTCACTGGGAAAAATATATGTTTAAATTGCAGAGACCCTGATCACTGGAAGCAAATGTAAGAGACAGCTAAGTGCCTGGAACTACATGTCTGAAAGGGCCACTCATCAGATGCAATTAAGCAGGAGGAGGGGAAGGAGGACACATTTGACCTAATTTGTTGTTTGGACTAAGCTTAGCCTCCAAACTACAAATCTCTTTAAAGGACGAAATCTGAGAACACTCGCACCAGGAATTTTCAAAGTCAAGAAAGTATTTGCTTTAAATGACTGGGAAAAGATGCACACCTTTTTAGTCAGGAATAAATCCCAACTGAACCCCATCCAATTTACAACACATCAATGCTATTGTGAAGTCTAAGAGCAGAGGCTTGGATAGATTTAGAACCACATTTCAGGTCTTTTAGTTAGCAGCTGAGTGATCCAGGCAAATGACCAGCACATTCTCACCTTGGTTTCCCCATCTGTAAAATAGGGGCAATAAAATGTTTCTAATGAATTGTATGTGACAACTAAAAGAATATATGGAAAGCAGCAAGCACAATGTCTGATACATTTGGGTTTAAAGAACGTAATTCTTTGAAGAAAAGATTTAAAGCATACCACTGCAGAAATCCATCAAACCACAAAGGAAGATAGCAAGAGAGAAGGAAAGGAACAATGAATCTATAAAACTACTAGAAAACAATTAACAAAATGCCATTAGTAAGTTCTTAATCACCAATAATTGCTTTGTATGTATTCCTTTGAGCATATTACTTTGAACTGATTAATTCTCCGATCAAAAGGCAGACAGTGGCTGAAAGGTTAAAAAAAAACAACTACACGCTGCTTACAAGATACTCATTTTACCTTTAATGACACAGAGGCTGAGAGTAAAGGGATGGAAAAAAATATTGAAACCCTAATGACTCCACAAACACACAAAAACTATTAGAACTCATCAATGAATTCAGTAAAGTTGCTGGATACAAAATAAACATACAAAATCAGTAATGTTTCTAAACACTAGCAATGAACTATGAAAAAAAATTTAGAAAAAAATCTCATTTACAATAGCATAAAAAATTCTTAGGATTAAATTTAACCAAGGAGGTGAAAGGTATGTATAATGAAAACCATAAAACATTGGTGAAAAAAGTTGAAGATAATACAAATAAATAGACTGCCCATAATATTTAGTAAATTCTCAATTAATTATTTTTACTATTGTTATTTCTGGTAAATGAGCTAGAGGATTCTTTACATCCCAAACTTCTCATTAATAGAAGAATGTATGGAGCAAGGATAAGACAAAACAAACAAACTAACAAACATACACACCCCCAAACAGTTGACTTGCTGGGTATGGTGGCGCATGCCTGTAATCCCAGGAGGTTGAGACAGGAGGATTGCAGTTTTGAGACCAGACTCAGCAATTTAGCAAGACTCTCAGCAACCTACTGAGATACTGTTTCAAAACAAAACAAAACAAAAAATAAGAAAAAGGGTTGGAGGTGTAGCTCAGAGGTAGAATGTTCCTGGGTTCAATTCCTAGTACCACAAAAAACAAAACAAAAACGGTTGACTTGTTCTAAGTTCTGTGGGTATGAGCTAAATACTTTCAATGTTACTTCTTTTTCTCTATTAGAATAACTTAGATCTACACGGCTGAAGTCCGAACTATTCAAAGACAGAAGCATCAAATAGGAATCTCAACCTGCTCAGGAGACTGTGACAACATAGGTGCCACTATGAAAAATTCATAACGTCATGCTGGGAAACATAGCAGGTCCATTCTTCTGTTTCTGTTGGCTTATGTAAACTAAAGCACGTGTTTGTTAATTATTTCAATAATTATTTACTAGACTCTTCTATGTAATAAATACTATCCTAAGCATTTGAGATATTTATTTCAATGAACAAAATGGACAAAATCCTTGCTCTCGTGGAACCTATATCCACTTCATTAATTAATTAGTTATTTCGTTCATTCATTTTTCCACATGGCAAATGCCATAGCAGGAGTTAAAGAGAGGGAAAGCTACAAAGACCAATGAGACATGCTGTCTAATAAGCTTCCTGTCAGACAAAGCAAAGCATTACAGAACAGATTTGTACACAATTATGGAATTACAATGCAGTAAGTTCTATAATGGAGTATTAATAAAGGGCTATGCAGATAGACACAGAAGAGGAAACAGAGTATTCTGCAAGGGAGGGAGGAGGACAGAGACCGAGGAGGAAGCAAGAGGTCAAGACATCTGAGATGGATTTTAAGGGTAAGCAGGGGTGTGTCACCTGGATAAGGTGGAGAAAGGTCATCAGGCAAAATGAACAACTACTGGTGTCCATCCATTAATAAAAAGTATGGTAGAATGTAAGATTAAAAGAAAGTACAATCTATAAACTAGCTTATTTGGGAAACAACTGTTATCAATCACTGAGTAATCAAACTCTGTTTGTGTTTTGTTTTTAAACTAGGCTTAAGTAGGAAACGCTTTCTTCTCCCTAAGTGTTTCCATGAGGTGAGCATAGTTGAGTGGGCTCCAGCTCAGTCTCTGATGCTCTGTGCTTGCCCAGGGCTAGGTTGATGAAAAGAAGGTCCATCGGCTCCCTGCAGGAGAGGAAGCTGTGGAGAGTTTTATAGTGAGACTCTTGGGTCCCTCTCCTGACACAGTGGATCAGAAGATTGGGCAAGGGAGCTGGAATCTGTACTTTTTCATAAGTAGACAATTAGGAAAGTTTAAAACTACTGGTCCAGGTAGTGGCTTACTCTCAAACACTGACCTCTCAGTTTGAAAATCAAATCATTTAATTACCTATCATTTAAATTATTCTAACTAGCACCTTGCCTGTATTTGTTCTACTTTTACTTGAATTCAAACTTCTTGCACCTTCTTTGCCTAGAAAGAGGGACTTTTCTTGGCTGCTTAGTACTGGATACCCCTACACCCACCCCCATGCCATCCAAAGAGGGTTACTCTAGCTGGCTTCATCTATTCTTCCAATCAGTAGAAAAGTTGCCATGACAACCTCACATCTATGTCCCTCTGCTTGGCTGCACATGAGAAGCACTGATTGGCTCACCCCGGGGCCATCCTGCACCAGCAGGCAAGGGCAATCTCTTCACCTCATTTGTGATGAGGACTGGGCATTGTTATTAATCCTCCAGAACCAAGGATTCTGGATGTGCAGGTCATGATCTCATTTCACTCTAGGTATTTATTTCTTTTCAGTTTATGTAGGCCTGGATTTGGCGATAGAGTTATTTTTCAAATAATGAATAAAGTCTATTCTTTCATTACCCTAGTAACATAGAAACTCTTTGACTACCTTTTTCTTCCTCACATGTAAATATAGTTAAATTCCGGAAACATTTACTGAGTGCCTACTATGCCCTATGCAAGTCTTCTTGCTGAAAGTTCTTAAGGAAATTAAATCACTTTTTACATTAATGTTAAAAAATTTAACACACAATCCATTTTAAACAAAGTTATAGAGTTACAGTTTTTTGTCTTTTAGTGAGGAGCCACTGATGATAGAAACTCACTCCTCTAGGTTTCTATTAAAAGTCATCAGGGAAACAAGATTCTAAATTTCTTCTATCTATATACTGATCATCCCATCTCTCCTTCCTTTCCTCTAACAAAGACCACGTCACAAGCTCTGGGTCTTGGGTATACAATAGTGAGCAAACAATTATGGCTCCTCCCTGTTGGAATTTTACAGTCCAATAGTGCAAAGAGTCCTGGGTAGCAAATAGGAAGCTCCAAACCCTGGGTTCAGCTCTATCTCTTTCTATTTGTACAGCTTTGGGGAATCAGTTAACCTCTCGAATTCTAAGGGGTCTGCCCTGTTTCACAGTACACTTGGAAGGAACGTGTTTGAATTCACCCTAAAACTTTGACACATATATAAATGTAAATAACAGTTGTGAACTAAGTTTGATTCAAATAGTGGAGGGAGGACCTGTCTCTTTGAGGAATGAAGGGGAGTAACAAGTTTTGGAATACAAGGCAGGAGACCCATGTTTTAGTCCTACAATCTCCACTGACCTGTGCCCCTGGTAGGCATGGTGTCGCTTCCTCTCTTGGTCTTGGTTTGAGCTGGGTGATTTACAGCTCTGTGATCCTGCCAGTGTGTGCTGCACAGGGAGACAAGCCTGAAGAAATGCAGTGCTCAGGGGTCTCTTAAGAGTTAATCAATTCCATCTATTCAATGGCAGGTCTCACCTACTGTTTCCTGAATAGATTTGGCTGTTTTCAAAGGCAAATGCCTCAGCCTGTCTTGGAACCCCAGCAGGGAGTTGTCTAGGAGGGCTTGGAAGCCAGCTGCAGGAGCACATAGGTAACATTTGTGTTGGCTAGAGTGCTCCACAGACCATGGGCTGTATTAAAATGTAGAGGTCATTAAATATCCCGACACCAGCTCAAATGAGTATCGTGGGAGCTTGCAGGATCCTTGCTATGTGCCTAAAAGGCTTTGCCTGTGCAGGTGTGAAGAACCTGGGCAAACCCTGGTTTTCATCTTGAGGCTCTTTAACCAAGCATCTTGACTTGGAGCTATAGTTCACAGTGTCTCACTGCAAGAGACTCTAGACCTGAGATGGATGCACACGGACTCCTGCAGGTTCCTGTTGCTAATTTCATCCAGTCTAGGAATGTGTTTGCTTTGTGTTGGGAGCATATGGGGATGGGGCACCTTTGTGGGAACACACATGATTCAGAAAGGCTGTTTTAAAGATGTAGGTCTGGAGGCAGTTTCAAAAGGGAAGGAAGAAGAGACCTTGGAATAGGACAGACTCAGGCTTGAGTCTTGCCACTTTCCAGCTGCACAGTCTTAGTCAAGTCTCTCTTCACCTCTTCATCTCTCATCTGGGGACCATAAGACACTCTTACTTAAGGCTATTGTGGGATTCAAAGATAACAAAGGCAACTTGACCATCACAATACTGGTGCTCAATAAAAACAAGTGGTACTAGTACTACTACTAGTAGTTGTTGTTATACAGTTCAGAGTTCCATTTCTGGGGCCCAAACTCAACTTTCCACAACTATCAATCAGTCCATCACCACACAGTTCACTTTTACTTTCATACCCAGCCAGTCTCCATGTACTGCAGATTCTGCTTTTTTTGGGGTTCTTGGTTTTCACCCTTCATGTCCCTAGCTGGGACACTGTTGGGCTTTTATCCTCATGCTGCAATTAATGAAATAGTTCCCCTCGGACTCTCCTCTGTAGTCTTCTGTGAGTTATCCTCCTCATGCTTCCAGTACAACACTTCACTCCCTCAGGAGTGTATCAAGATCCCTGACTAGCCCACTCTGAACTTCTCACTTTGCTTACATCCAGCAAACCTTCCCTGCCCTTGTCAGTGATCACTTTATACTCATTGCGCATGCGCAGGCTGATGTGGTGGACAGTCCTGTGTCCTGGAAATAGGTGCTCAATCACCATAGAGAAGCAGCTCATGAAATGAAGGACACAAGAGGGAGCAGATAAGAGTGTACGCTCAGGAGCCTGGGAGTAAACTGTAACTCTACCAAGTACCAAATGTATAAACAAACTGGGCATGGTGGCGCACACCCGTAATCCCCGTAGTTGGGAGGCTGAGACAGGAGGATCACAGGGACAAGGCTAGCCTCAACAATTTAGTGAGACGCTCAGCAAATTAGTGAGACTCTGTTTCAAAATAAAAAATAGAAAAGGGCTGGGGGTGTAGCTTGGAGGTAGAATGGGTTTAATTCCTAGTACCAAAATAAATAAAGGATAAGCTTTTTCAGGTTAACTCTCAATGCCTCAGTTTCCTCCTCATGATAATGGGATTAATATTATGAAACACAAGAGATGTTGTGGGCCTGAACAAATAAAGCACACAGAAGAGTGTCTGGTGCTTTGGAAGTGCTGCATAAATAAATGGGAGCTACTGTTATACGACAGAGGTGATCCAACCATTCTATCAGGGACGAGAGTGGCTTTAGATGTAGGTAACAGAAACCTTTGACTCAACCAGCTGACAGAGGACATTTATTTCATACAACAAGAAGTCTAGGATCTGGCTCTAGGATTGGGTTATTTAGTGGCCCAGCAATGTCACTGAGGACCCAGACTCTCCATGTTTCCACATTGCCATCCTTGGCCTTCCAGGCCTGGTCCTGGGGCCTTTCTCCTCAGGGCTGTAGGGTGATTGTTGCAGTTCCAGGCATCCAGGCAGATGTGAGAATGTCCAGGGGAAAGGAAGAGCTCTCTTTTGATGAGAAAAATCCTTCCCCAAAGTCCTCTGGCAGACTACCCTCGCCCCTTTTGGGGCAGCATTGGGTCATGTGTCTACATCTAGATCAATCACTGGTGAGGGGCCAGACTACCACGATAGACTGAGATTAATTTGAACTCACTACTTGGTTCTGGAAGGGTGAAGACTCTATCAAAGAACATGGTCATTTGGAGGAAAATGATAACTAAAACACTTGAGGATGTTCAAAGGGGACAGCCAGCAGTGTCTTTCACACTCCCAGTCCTGAGAGTCTATGATCCTGGGTGGTTCCAGCCACACACCATGTCTATGCAGTTCCCCCTGCTTGGAATCCAATTAATAAATCTCTGTATGCCAGGGTCTATGCTGGGCCATCTTCCAATGTGTACCAACATCCTTCTTTCAAGGTTTAGATCAAGAACTAACAATTCAGTGAGGAGATTTCTTACTATAATGAATTACTGCAATACTTACAAAGTATACAAGGCAGTCCATACCATGCTTCACCCATTGGGTTATGTGACCCTTAAAATTGTTCTTAGCTGGGCTGTAAATTCCTTAAGGACAGGTACCATGAATGTACTTCCTTATTCCATTCGGATCTTCCAGGTACTTGTGGTAGTCAATCATAAAGACAGTGCTTAACCAATGCTTGTTGAATTTAGTCAAAAGCCTTTTTTGATTGTTTTTTGGTGCTGGGAACTTAACCCAGCATGCTAAGTCTGCACTCTACCACTGAGCTACACCTCCAGACCCTTAAGTGCTCTCTGGTAAGTACTTGAAGACAACCATGCTCAGCACCATGGGAAATCCAAGGAAGAACAGCTTGCTGTTCCTTCCCCCATGAAGCTTGTGCAGGAGAAGAGACCATCTAAGTGTGTGAAACTGGAGAAGTTCATCTTCTCCCACTCACACTTTTTGTCCTGTTAGTCTCTTCACCTGCTCCCCTTTAGTGACCTTTTGGACAATGCTGACAACACCTAACTGGGGCACCTTACCTGCACCTGGTTTCCATCTCCAGCACCCCAGACAGGCCCTTCTTGAAACTTCCCATCCCTTTCCATTTCAAACAATACCTGTCCTTCCTAGGTTTTATCCTATTGCCTTGAGAAATGCTAGTTTAAGAGTCTTTAAGAAATAAGTTTAGAAATAAAGTTTTCAATATTACCCCACTAGGCCACATGGTAAATTTAAAAGGATTACTGTAGAATAATAGACTGACACTAGAATATGAATATAACCATGGACTTTGTGGGCTGGCCAGCTGGTGGTGGAGTTCTTTATGGAAGCAGCTTTCACTTTTCTTTAAGTAGTTCTACACCAGTGATTCTTTACTTCTCTTCTAGCCCAGAGCTTTTCAAACCATTTGCACTCAAGAAGCTGCTCTTGTTGGACTAAACTTAGTGTGAATAAACACAACCTTTAGTGCATTGGAAGATCAAGGTCAATGGGAGATCAAGGTTATCTAAGGAAAGGTCGACTCAACTCTTGCTTTTACGTATGTATTTCCTTCTCTGAGTAAGGAAATTGTCCCCACGGTAATTCTTTTGATCACCGTGGCTGGGATTGCCAGGGACAAAGGGGGAAAGAGACAGTGCCAGATAAAGAAACAAAAATTAGTTTGTTTAAATTGTCAGGGAAATCTGCCTTTGGCTAAAGGAAGTCAAACTCGGAACATCCTGTTCTATTTAGTAAAGTTTATCTGTCTCTAACTTGAGTAAGGAAAATATAATCTTTGCATCTCTGAGGGGCTGCTCAGCCGTCCCTACCTTCACTCCCAGCTTCCTCTATCCAAACTCAGGATAACTGAGGAGTGTTCTCAGCCCTTCCCACAGAACAAGCTGCTCCTTCCTGTGCTAAAGCCCCAGGCAGCTCACAGGCAATTGAGTACAAATTTACTTCTTTGAATGTAAATCTCAAAATTTCCTCTAAAAAGGAATAATCCAATTCCCTTGGTGATTGAAATCCATGTGATTCAGACACAAAAATAAATGTTCCTTCTCTCCTCCATCTCTCCAAAGTGTTTTAGTAATGTGGGATATGAAAGCAATTTAACTTACTCCATGTGACATTCATGTCAAATACTAGCTGAACTACCCCCTGCTTTGGAAAAACTCCTCATGCCACTTTTCTTAGATCTATTGCAGCATCAATTCCCAAGACACAGCACCAAAAACTCCTTAAGACCCCGGACTGCCCAGCTGGTCTGTCTGGGAAAGTGCCCATTCGTGAATCAGAGCTCTCAGCAAAAATGACACTTCTACAGATAAGCCTGCAAGCTTTTTCTTGTCAGAAAATGAAAAGCATGTGTTTTCATCTACTTTTGCATTTTTCTCAAGTGCCAGAAAGCTTAGAGGCAAATTTATAGTCACAGTGCCCTAATCTCCCAAAATTAGAGTCTGTCAGGGTTAGAAGGAGCTTCCAAGATCACCTAGTAAAATCCTCTCAATTTAAAGATGAGGAAATTGAGGCCCAGAAAGGGAGAGGGATTTGCCAAATGAAGGTCAACTCCTAGCTGATGAACAGAACCGGGACCAGAACCCGTACCTCAGCTCTTTCTACAAACATGAAGCCGGGGCTGCATGTGCCTACTTCTGCTTCCTTCAGATCATCTCTATTCATTTTGTAGTGAGATAATTTTCACCATCCTTTAATCCAGTGGTTCCCAAAGAATGGTTCCTGTGCTGGCAGCACTTGTATCACCTGGACCTTGTTAGGTATGTATATTTTCTGGTCCTTCCCAGACTTGTTGAATCTGTAGTTATCAAGTCCTCCAGATGATTATAATGCATGTGAAAGACTGAGATGCCCTACTTTAATCTGTTAGCCCCATACAACCCATTAACAAGGGGATTAGAAGCTAATCAGATCCATCTGATTGCAAAGCTCTTTTCCAATTTGGCTCTTTTAGTTACCCAAAGCAGAGGTTCAATCAAGTTACCTCTGGAGAAAGAAGGTGTATTATAAATGTTAGTAGGAGCTAGTGTGGAAAAGCTGTCATTAACTGAGGCAGCTCCAGGGACCAATCACTGTCTCTGCCTGTGTTTTCCCCTTTCTTCTTTCCCATTTGCCTTGTTCTCTCTCCACAGACTCACTCCTTTTACATCCTGCTCTTTTTTCTGTTCCTACATAGCCGGCATTTGCCTTTGGTCTACAATGACCTGACTCTAAAATCTAAACCATAGTATCCTTTTTGCCTTCATTTCCCTTCCCAGCTGGAAAATTCTTTCTACATAACTTTTTCCACATCTCAGTTCAAATTCCTGAAAAGAAATCCTACTGGCCCAGCTCATCTTTTGAGCCAGGCCCCACCAGCCACATATTTGCCTAAAGGATTCACCTTTGAGGATGATGTTTGCTCCTATATAATCAAATTTTGACATGAGTGGGCAGCTATTACCCTTACAAGGTGGGTAACTGCTCAGGGCAGCCAGGAGAATGGGGTGCATTTGGGAGATGGGTGATACCTGTGCAATGATAGGAACATCAGGAAGGAATCTGTGGAGGGGGGATGATGGCAGATGTGAGACTCCCTTTCCCTGCCAACCCTGTGAATGAGAAGTGAGGGAACTTTGTCTGTGGGGCTCAACTATTTGGCTTGCCAAGGGCTCAGTTGGAGATGAAAGTTCTGTTATATTATCATTACCCTAACTTCAAATATTCTTCCAGGCTGGGGTGACAAAAATGAGGCATAGGTTACCAACTCCCTAAAAATCATGGAAGATTCAATATGGACAATATGAAAGGAACTTCAGAGATCACCCAGCTTCATTGTTCTCAGCCTTGGCTGCCCATTAGAATCTCCCGGGGAGCTTTTGAAAACTAAAGATGCCTGGGTTCTGCCCCAGGAATTCTGATTAAACACTGCCCAGATACTTTTAATGGACAGCCAGGACTGAGAATCACTGATCAAACACAACACTTTCAATTTCACATGTGGAGAAACTTAGGCCCAGCCACAGTGTGACCATGACTCACTTCAAGATCTCATTTCTAACCAGGTTACAGAATTTGGGTTATTAGATTGCAAACTGTCAGAGCTAGAAGAGATCACAGAAACCACGAGTTCAGCCTAACCCTACCACTTTTGCTGGAGACTAATAAGCAAAGTGACTTGCCTTAGGATTCATGACCAGCAAGGGGGCGGCAAGGGTGGAATCCGACCTCCTGACCCCTAACCCAGTGCTATTCCCATAACACCCAAGGCTGAAGGACTAAGGGGTCAGTTAACCACCAGCTGCAGACCTTGCACTTGCTTTCCTTGAGTGAGCCATTCCAGAAGCATGGCTGGAACAGTTTGGCAGAGGAGTCTGGGGGAATTGGATGTGGAACTGTCTTGATAAAAGGAATCAGTGCGCTAGGGTCTTGAGGTTGGGGATGAGTTGGGTCTGATAATGCTAATCCTTACTGCCTGCCTGCCTCCCAATTGGGCTGTGTGTGTGTGTGTGTGTGTGTGTGTGTATGTTTTCCCAATCAACTGACTGCTAGGTTGGAAACCAGATAGTGATTTGCTCAAAGTCTGTATGCCCTGGGTACCAGGGGTCTTCCCATTTGCTGAGATGAGGTTGTTTTTGTTTTTCAGAATGACTTTGGTCAAGATGTTGGCAATAGTTTTTCATATGTATGGCTAGAAATGGGCTCTACAGGACATTTAGGAAGCAGAAGCATGTGACTTGTGTCCCAGGGTTCCCTTTGTATGTGTGTGTACATGTGGGTTTGGTGGCAGAGGTGGCTGAAGATAAAATGTTCCAGTGCAAGAAAATGAGGCTCACCAGACATATAGACCAGGAGGCACGAAGCTATAATGAGATGAAAATTAGCCTTGGCCACACCTTTTTTTGGGGATTAGGGTGAGGGAGAAGAGATGAAAAATACCCCTTCAAGTTGATAAAGGACTTCACAATTGGTGAAGTATGTTCACGTGCATTTAACTCAACTGACTTCCACAATACCCCCATGAGGTGGACAGTTTCTATGACCCAAGCTTGGCAGGTAGAGTAACCAGACTCCAAGGATACATGGTTATTAATGGGGGACTGACATGCTCCCTCTGGACTCCAGTCCCATTGCTCTGTCCACCATAGTATACTGCCCCTCCTGAGTGTGTTTGTGTGTCCCCATGTCCCTCTTGTGTATAGACCCATCAAACAAGGGAGTATATATGAATGCAAGGATGCAAATATTTATCTTTGAGGCACTGTGTTTACTAGGGTCACAAGAAGCTGGGCTGGAAATTCAGGAAAAACACAGGGCACTGACTCTTGGTCAGCTGTAATATCTTAGACAAATTAGCCTTAGTTTCCTTCTCAGTAAAATAACAGTAATAACCTTGTGGGGTTGTTGTAGGGCTCAGATGTACATGATGCACATGAAATACCTAGTGCAGGGCCCACTATGAGCATGGCAAGCATTCAATAAGTGGCAACCATTGATATCCTGCATATATGTTACTGGCCAGTATGTAGACACCCACCTGTTTGCAGATCAGAAAGACTGGCTCGGGGATAAGGGCCGCCGGCTTTGTCCAAATGCAAATGCATCTTCAGGTATTTTCCACAGGTTACATAAAACCAAGTCCTACACTTTGCCTGGCCTTTCAAACTCACCACAACCTGCTCTCCAATTCCTCATTGGCATTTGCTCATGGATTTGCTAGTTAAGCATAAGGACATAATGTAAGTTCTGAACCGTACAACAGAGCCTGGTGGTATGTCAGAGGACTGAGATGCTCATAGTAGGTTTACAGTTTACATTCTTGGGGTAGGATGACTAAGTCAGATGACAGATCCTGGGGATGACAGGTCAGGCAGTTCATAGCTGCTGAGCACCTACCAGGGCCATTTACATATGGAATCTCATGGAATCTTCACAAGCAGCCCCATGAATAGGTATTATTCCCATTTATACATGAGGGTGATAAATTAGTCATCAAAGTCATCAGGAGCTGAGAATCAAGGTCAAGGCTGCCTGGCCTCAAAGTCCACGATCCTTTCACTACCCACAACCCAGCTCTCTAAGAAAGACTCTCCTCTGACCAAACTTTTAGTCAGGCTCCTGAGTTCTTTCTGACTTGGCCAGATAGTCTGTGTAGAACCCGCTTTGAATAAGAATCCTGCTAAGCCAGTTTAGCAAAAATCTCTCACCCTTGAGATGTGACCATCTTGAAACCATATCACCATGGCTTGCCTTCAGCAATAATCCCTTCAAGTCAGCTTAGCCCTTGAATGAAGTCTGAGTCACCACCTTTAACAGACACCGTGAATAATTTTTTCTTTAACACCTCCATCACCCATACAGGTTGGACCTCACACCAAAACTGGAAATTTAAGGTCCACAAATGTGTGCATATCATTTGAAGTCTAAGAGGTTAAGGTGAAGGCAAGACTGGTCAAGAGGAGGTGGCCTGGGGAGAAAGAGTATCTGCTGACATGACACCATCTTGTTTCTTTTCCGCACCTGTCTTCTGGGTTGAGTTCTGTCCTGACCTCTACCCAGCTTCTCCTCTGGATTTTACTTTTTCCAAAGTCACACACTAGTGACCTTCAGGGGTCATTCCTGCAAGCCTGGCCCATGGAATCCAATGGAAACAATGTGTGAGGGGAGAGGCAGGAAGGGGCAAAGGGGCCCAACAGAGCCCAGAATCTTCGGCTGTGTCTATTTGCCCAGGACTCGCAGGTGCTCTGAGATACTCTGCCATCTTCTTCCAGGTTATGAGGCTACACAGAGCCCAGGTGTGTTGGAGGTTCAGTTTTAGGATCAGCTGGACCTAATTAGCTTTGGTGGGGGGGGGGGCAGGCCCTTTCACAGAGGACTCCATTGTTCCCAGGAACCTGGCAGGAATGTTTATCATTTCAGAAATGGAGAGGGCCTGGCTCTCTTCCTCTTGGCCTGCAGGCCTCCCTCCCTTCAGATGCTAATCCATGAAGCCATTCCAAGCTAGGCCTCAGATGAAGCTCAGGGCTGGGGTGGAACCCAAACTTTCATTTTCCTCAGGAACAAGGCAGGTGTGAAATCAACACCTGGCAAGCAGCCAAATGGAAACAGAGCAACAGCTCAGAATGTCACATGTCAAGTAACTTAATTGGGTAATCATCTGAACAAAAGAGTTCGTGGCAAAACATATGCGGGAAGTCTATACCAACAGTGTGAGGGATTAATCCAAGAAGGTGGTACAGTCTGTTGGAGCCTGCCTCAGCCTCACCCAGCTGCAAGCCCCAAGACTTGTCTGCATCAGTTCATCCCATGAGATCCCCATCTTTGACCCCTGGGCAGTCAAGCATCCATCGTGTGGCTGCAATAGTACCCTACCCTGAATGCCCACCAAATGCTTGTAGTCAGGAACTATGAGAAGCAGCATAGCGCAGCGGTTATCTGACTACACTCTGGTTCACACCATGGGTTGAGTACTGGCTTTGATAGTTATGAGCTGTGTAACTTTGGGTAACCTATTTCTCTGTGCCTCTGTTTTTTCATATAATAATAGTACCTGTCTCTTGGAGGTGAATGATATAATTAAGTTAGGTATATACATAGTTTAGGATAATACTTGGCCTTTACTGTTGTTATATTTTTCTCCTGGTTCCAGTTCATTTATAGGTTCCCTGCTGGGACTGATGCCTGCCTGTTTCCATCTTGTGTGCCCACTTCTGCAGAACCTTCTTGATCTCCACTTGGTTCTCTGGGTGCAAGTAGTTGGCAGGGGCTTGTTTCTACAAGCTACTACCACATCAATATCCATTGCTGGCCTCTGACCCTTTGGAGAACCACAAGCATGGCATGGATCTGTCTGAACAGCCCCCTATTAATCCATTCCCCACCCGGTAGTGTTAAGAAGACCAACGGCATCCTTTTCATTGGGCAGAAGCCATTGTCAACCCTGCTCAGCTTCTCTACTCTCCTGTTTCTCCACCATAGGGACCCAGAGGCCATGCATTCTAGCCAGGGTGGGTGGTTTGCTTGGATCACCATAGACAAACCTTGTCTCGATTCTTCACATTCGCCTTTCATAGCCCAGCTCAAATTAATAAAAGCTGCCATAGATCCATGGTCACATGCTCCCCATTATAACACTTGATTTATGAACACTGATTTATAAATTCTGTATAAATTTAAGTTACACATCTGTACATTATACATTACATATTCTACATTTGTACACACTATACATATTCTAACATGGGCTAATAATTACCTGCTGGTAATGCTCCATTTTACATAACAAACCTGGGCAACTCTTCCTATTACTAGTGCTAGAACTACGTATCTGTAATTTTCAGGCCCCTTGAACTGAGGACCCTCTCATTTTTCCTTTAAAAGAAATATATATATACATATATATTGAGCTGGGCATGGTGGCGCATGCCTGTAATCCCAGTACTTGGGAGGCTGAGACAGGAGAATTGTAGGTTCAAAGCCAGCCTCAGCAATTTAGAAAGACCCTCAGCAACTTAGGAGGCCTTGTTTCAAAATAAAAAAATTAAATAGGGTTGGAGTTGTAAATTGGAGGTAGAATGTCCCTGGGTTCAATCCCCAGTACAATACACACACACACACACACACACACACACACACACGCATGCACATGTACACGCACACACTCAGCATGACATGTACACGCACACACTCAGCATGACAGAAAACTGTCCTCACATTCTTTTATCTCTGGAATGTCAAATTTTTCCTAATAAAATGACATTTTCCATCACATCTAAATCAAACTCAAATGAAGGTGTACTGGTTCTTTGAGGCAGCAAAAGAATCTAGCCTTTGGTGTCCAACACTCCATTATACATTGGCCTGAATTGCCAGGAGAGCTGTAGGCACTCCGGAGAGGACCAGAAAAGTTGGGGCTGGGGGTGGGGGGAAGGGATTAGGCGGGAGGCAGATGCGTGAGAACAACCCAACCACACCTCAAGTCAACTCTGAACTACATTATGCTGGGCATTCATTGTTTGGAGGCAGAGGAGACTCAGTATTCCCTTACTAGAGACTCTCTCAGCTCATTTTTCTGCATATGAGGTCATTTTCCAAAGCAAGTGCTTAAAATAAAACGTCCCTTTGTTGAGCAACTGAGCCCACGAGAGTCAGTCCGTAAGCAAGGGCCGTGGGAAGAAGGTGCCCCCCCAACACGTGCTGAGACTCACCGAGGCCGGCGGAAGGTCAGGCCATAGTGCTGGCAGGCCAGCCCCACAGTGGGCGTGTACACGATCGGCATGAACTTCTCCACGTCCGAGGTCAGCACGCGGTAGAAGAGCTTCTCATTGCGGTCTTGGAGCGTCATGAGAATGATGTACCTTGGAAAGGGGGAGAAGCATCAGGCTGATCCTGGGACCCATGCGAGGCCAGGATCCCCACTCCCGCTCAGCTGCAATGGCGCATTCAGGGCCAGGTGGCCCATCTGCCCTAAGTCCAGGATTCCTCATCTGTGAAATGTGGAGAATAGGACTTGCCTTACAGTGCTGCTTATTACTCGTGGTGTAGTTGCTATCCAAATAGATTTTATTAACTCACAACTTCCAACGACCCGTGAGGTAGGTACTATATAATCCTTGTTATTTTAGAGACAAAGAAACTAATGTACAGAGAGATTAATTTACCCAAGGTTTCGTGGCAGAGTAGGGATTTGAACCTAATAGTTTGCCTCTAGAATCTGTGCTCCCAAGCACTGTGCAAGACAGTGATATTGCTATGTAGACCTTAATGAATGACAATGGAACAGCGGGATTCTGGGGGTGGAGTAGGGTCCAGGAAGCCACAGGCATAAGAGTGCTGTATGAACTGGCCCTTTCTGCCACCCAGGGCTGGTTTCTGTCACAGCAGAGGGCAGAAGTGTCTGGGTGGCAAGACATTTCAGAAGGCGTTTTCCAAAAATAATCTTTTTTTTTAACCTATCCCCAGAAGCCTGAAATCACTAAGTGAGGAAAAGAGCCTTCCATTCACACTTGAATAAGTGCAAAAACCTCTTACACAGAAAATCCAGGGGTTTCAATTCACATTGAGGGTGAGCGTGGTGGCACATTCCTATAATCCCAGTACTTGGGAGGCTGAGACAGGAGGATCACTTAGTGAGATTCTCAGGAACCTAGTGAGACCCTGTTTCAAAACAAAAATAAATAAATAGATAAATAAAAAGGGCTGGGGGTGTAACTTGTGGGTAGAATGCTCCTGGGTTCAATCCCTAGTACCACACACACACACACAAATTAATTCACATTGATGTGTGACTGCTGAATCGCAGCCTTCCTGGACAACTCTTTGAGAGAGTGTGGCTGCACTTGAGGCCCTGGCATGGGGTGGGCTGAGAGACACCCTGACAGGGGAAAGGGCTGTGCTGGCTGTGGTGGAGTGATCCCTGGGCATGGCCGCAGCACCCTGGGTTTGACCCCAGCTCTGCCATTTACCAGCTGTGTCACTTTGAGGTTGTCTTGTGACCTCCTGGGGCCTCGGCCTCTTCTTTATCAAAAGCACTGGTCCAGAACTAAAATCTGTGTTCTAGACAATGTTTTCAGGAAGGGAGGATTCACACTTGGAGCAGGATCTCAACACATTGCCAGTGTTGGGGATTGCCTTACCCAGTAGCCATTTGTGCACATCTCTTCCCAAGTCTACGTTCTACTCTCCCTTGCCCCTGACAGAGAACCAATTATTAAAATTTACCTTCAGATCGCTGCCCTTACCTAAAGGAAGCTGGGGAGCCTTATTAGCATTTCCCTAAGCACCTATTGAAATGAGGGACTCCTGGGAATGGGTGGGTCAAAGTAATCAACACAGCATCAGGAGCTCCCAGGGATGGGCACTCTCATCTCTCGCTGAGCCGGGAGCATCTTGCCAGGCAAATGAGTGAGGCCCATCTAGGTGGAAATAACTGGGGAGGGAAGGACTTGGGGTTTTAATTTTTGAAGTTTAATATCTTTAGGAAAGAAGTTTTCACTTTAATTCTTTTTTTATAAATTTAACAGAAGAGGGAGGCTCAGATTGTTCAAAGTGGGGGCATGTCTCATGTTGTTAGTTGAATTTGTTGGGTCATTTATGGTTTGCTCATCAAAGTGACATGGTTAGACCCAATCTGAGTTGGATAAACAAGGAGAGAAAATGTGACCTGAGCTGCAGGATGGCCTTGGAATTAGGGTGAGTAGTAATATCCTTAGAAGTTAGGGCTGTGGGAGTAGGGGTGTAGCATGGACAGAGGCTCACTTGTTCACTGCCGCTCAGAAGCTGTGGATGGTGTGGGTGCAGCACAGGGAGACTCTGACATGCTGCTGAGCACTGCCCTTAGGGGCAACCATACTCTCAGATCCCGAGTCTTGAATATTTAGCTCTTTGGATATAGAGGGAACCCTTCTTTCTGCATTTCTGCTAGAGCCCATAGCAAGGTATTTAGCAAACTCTTACACAGTGCTTACTGTGTGTCAGGCACTATTCTAAGCACATCACAAAGACTAATGCACTGAAACCTCATAATGGCCCTATGAGTTAGGTACCTTGGACATAATCATTGTACAGATGGAGAATGACCCGGAGAGGTGGAGTAACTTTTGTTATTAAGTGGTAGAGTGTGGATTTGAACTTGGTCTAGAACTACAGTCTCATATCCATTAGGTTCTGCTGCTTCTTAGCTGTGGCAGAGCAGAGAAGCTGAATGTATAGACTTTGGAGTTAGCTGTCTGTGTTCAAACCCTAGCCATGATCCAGGAAGATGACTAACTTTCCTTAGTAAAGCTGATAGTGCTGACCCAGGGACTCTGAAATGGGCTCTGTGTGTCTACATCTGTCCTGAGGAGAACTCAGAGAGGAGGCCGGGTTCTTAACTGCTGCCCATGGTCTCCAACACATGACATCCAGGTGTCTCCCCAGGTGTCCCTTGTCCATTTGCCTTATCCCCCACCATGTTCCCCTTATTCCAGAAACCTGGGTCATGCACCACTTCCGTAACCTCCCTGTCTCTACATCTTGGCTCCATCTCTTCCTTCTCAGTGAAATGTCCTCCCTAAACCCCATTGCTGTCTTAACAGTGCTTCTTGGGCTGACTGATCTACCACTTCCCAAAGTCCTCTCAGATTCTGCCGGTTGAATTCAGTTCCCTTCCCATTTCCCCAAGAACATGTTGACTGTGCCTGTCATAACCAGCCTTGTCTCCCAGGGAGACATCACTTCTTCTAAAGACAGGGCAGGGATCTCTCAGGGCCTTTCCCAGCTGGTGAGCATCCAGAAAACCCTCTGTGGACCACAGCAAACAGCAGCTCAGCCCAAGGATCAGGTAGAGAAAACAGACTCAGGCACTGACTTGTCCAGGTCACTCTGCTGTCGCTCGTAGTATCTCATGATCCGGAGGAGCTGGACATCCTGGCTCAGGAAACAGGGAGGGATGAGGCCATGGATTCCAAGCTGCAGCCTTTCTTCAAGTGTGAAGGCCATGCCCTGGAGAATGAGACGCACACATGTAAATGGATAAGCAGGAAGCCAAGAACAGACAGGCAGGCAAAAGTCAGTGCGACGCAGCAGAAAGGGCCCTGGACTCAAATCCCACCTCCACCATTTAAGTAGGGGGCAATCTTATGTCAGTTACTTTGAGATTTCCTCATTAGAAAGATGGTAAAAATATCTACATCATCAGGTTTTGGTTTCATTTTAAATTTTTTTTAAAGAAATTTTATTGGGCGTGGTGGCACATGTCTGTGATCCCAGTACTTGGGAGACTGAGATAGAAAAATTGCAGGTTCAAGACCAACCTCAGCAACTTAGCGAGACTCTGAGACCCTGTTTCAAAACAAAAAATAAAATCGGGCTGGGGTTGTAGCTCAGAAATACAATGTCCTTGGGTTCAATCCCCAGTACCACACACCCAAAAAATTAGATTTGCAGAAAAACTGAGAAGATAGAACAGAGTTCCCATATACCATTTCACCCAGTTTTTCCAATTATTAACTTCTTATATCAGTGTGATACATTCATTAATTAACGAACCAACAGTGATTGGGTATTATAACTAATGCCTAATTCAGATTTCCTTAGTTTTTTCCTAATGTTCTTTCATTGTTGTTGTTCTAGGATCCCACATCACATTTAGTTATCATATTTCCTTAGGTTCTTCCCATCTCTGACATTTTCTCAGACTTCCCTTGGTTTTGATGGTGATAGATTCAAGGAGCACTGGTCAGGAGTTCTGTACAATCCCTCTACTGGAATTCGTCCTGTTTTTTTCTCATGATTAGACTGGGGATGTGGGATTTTCCAGGGAATACCACAGAAGTAAAGTGTCATTTTTTTGGTAACATCAGCTCAAGGGCACATGCAATAAACATGATTTTTCACTGTTGATATGAACCTTGACCATCTGGCTGAAGGTGGTGCTTGTCAAGTTTCTTCACTGTTAAGCTACTCCCGTTTTGGAATTACTCTGCAAGGGAGATTTGTCTCTGTCATTATTTATTTATGTTATTATAGACTCATGAGTATTTATTTTATACTTTGGGCTCTAATAAAATACTGCTTTATTTATTTTGTTGCTTGAATTGTTAAACTTTGGCTGATGGGAGCTCTTTCAGTTGGTTCTGTGTCCCTTTGACATATCCCATACTGTAGTGTTTTGCCGAACAATTCCTTACTTTCTAGCACTACAAGATGCTCCAGATTCCTCTTGTATATTGCCTGCCCTGGACCTAGAACCAGCCATTTCTTCAAGGAGCCCTCATTCCTTTGTTGGAGAATGGTATTAGAAACCAAAATCTGGGCATTATTTGCTGTTGTGCTCCTTGCTCTGGGTTTCATTATTTCTACTCCCTCTCAGCTAGCAGAGCAAGGAGATAGACACATGTATACTAAAACTTGTATATAAACACGTATCTGTAGATGTTTCTATATTTAACTATCTCAACCTATATTAAGCCTAACATAAAATGTCTCCAACCCTAATCCATTACCACATGGATCACTCTAGCCTGTCACCTGGCTGATGTATAAATTCCCACTCTATCAGTAAGAATCTTGATTCCCAACATCTGTCATCTGTTTACTTAATTGCATGGTTCTAGTAAACACATATAGTAGTGTAAAAATTGTTAACTTGTACCACCGTAGGAAGCAGTTTTATAAACTAGAGTACTTATGTGCAGTTCCTTTTGCCTTTAGTGTTACAAACTCCACTACTTTCCAAAGTTACTTAATTCAACACTTTTTTTCCTCCACCCACTTCACTGAGATTTACATTTATAAAAATGTTAGATTATTTTGTCACAGTCTTGTCCCATACATTCCTGGGATCTCTCAACTTAAGTGATTTAAAAAAAAACTGGGACTAATAAGGTTCACTCTGCTGTAAAGTTACATGGGTTTTGATAAATGTATAATGTTGTACACCTACCAGTATGTATCAGACAAAAATCATTTCACTGCACAAAAATCCCATGGGCTTTACTTATTTTCCCTCCTTTCTCCCCAAATCTCTGATCCTTTTATGATCTCTATAGTTTTGCTTTTCCTAAAATGTCATATATTTGGAATAATAGACTATGTAGCCTTTTCAGACTGCTATCTTTCACTTAGAAATATACAATTATGGTTTATCCATCCCATATATTTTTATGGCTGGACAGCTCACTTTTTTATCACTGAATAATATTCCATTTTACGTTTTATCATAGTTTGTTTCTCCATTTACCTATTGGAGGACATCTTGGTTGCTTCCACTTTTTGGTGATTATAAATAAAGTTGCTATAATATTCCTGTGTAGGTTTTTGTGTGGACATAGTTTTCAAATCAGTTGGGTAAATATATAGCAGTGTGATTGTTAGATTATATGGTAGGGCTATGTTTTTAGCTTTGTAAGAAACTGCCAAACTGTTTTCTAAAGTGGTTGTATTATTTTTCATTCCTACCAGCAGTGAGAGTTTCTGTTGTTCTGTGTTTCCTCTCACAATTAATATTGTCAGCTTGTCTTTTTAAAAATTTTATTCATTCTAATAGGTAGGTAGTGATACGTCATTGTTACTTTAATTTTCCTTTTTCTATTAACATATGATACTAGGCATCTTTTCATATGCATATTTTTCATCTGTATATCATCTTTGGTGAGGTATCTACTCAGATATTTTGTTCATTTTAAAATGTTTTTTCTATATAGTTGAATTTTAGGAGTTCTTTGATCTACAGTGTCAATGCAATCACTATCCAAAAATTTTTAAATACTTTTATTGGTGCACTATAGTCTTATGGTCTCACATCATAGTGTTGTTCATAGTGATAGTGACATACATACACACTCCTTCCCCACTCCCCCCTTCCCCATACATGATATTGGGATTGGCATTGGTATTCTCACATATGTACATAATGTCAATGGAAGTGTATACTTCATTAATTTTACCTCTCTTCCCTTTTCCCTAGACCATCTCCCTTGCTCTACTGGGATTTCTTCGCCATTATTTAAAGTCCCTCTTGTATCCTGATTACTCCTTAGTTTCCACATATGAGAGAAAACATATGACCCTTCACTTTCTGTGATTGACTAATTTCACTTAACATAATGTTCTCTGGTCCATCCATTTTCCTGCAAATGACAAAATTTTGTTCTTCTTTATTGATGAGTAAAATTCCATTGTGTGTATATCCCATAATTTTTAATCCATTCATCTGTTGATGGATACCTAGGTTGGTTCCATAATTTAGCTATTGCAATCACTATCCAAATTCTAATGACCACTTTGTAGAATAGAAAAATTGATCATCAAATTTGTGCAGAATATCAAGGGACCCTGAATAGCTAAAACAAGTTTCAAAAAGAAGATTTTGAAACTTATCACAAAGCTATAGTAATAAAAACAGTGTGGCATTGATAGAAGAATACACATATAGATCAATGACAAATTGATTTTATTTATTTATTTATTTTTTTTGCGGTACCGGGGATTGAACCCAGGGGTGTTCTACCTCCGCGCTACACCCCCGGCCCTATTTTTTATACTTTATTTTGAAACCAGGTCTCACGAAGTTGCGGAGGGCCTCACTTGGTAGAGAGAGAGAGAGAGAGAGAGAGAGAGAGAGAGAGATGAGGCTGGCCGCGAACCCAGATCCTCCGGCCTCCGCCTCCCAAAGTACTGGGATTACAAGCGTGCGCCACCACGCCCGGCTGACAAATTGATTTTTGACAAGGATGTCACATCTATTCAATGGGGGAAAGAATAGTCTCTTCAAGACATGGCATAGGGACAAATGGATTTCCATGTGCAAAAGAATGAAGTTGGGCTGGGCCTGGTGCCACAAGCCTGTAATCCTAGTACTTGGAAGGCTGAAACAGGAGGATCATAGGTTTGAGGCCAGCTTCAGCAACTTAGTGAGGCCCTCAGCAACTTAATGAGACCCTGTTTTAAAACAAAAAATAAAATAGGGCTGGAGGTGTAGCTCCAAGGCAGAGTGCCCCTGTGTTAAATCCCCCCCCCCACAGACACAGAATGAAGTTGGATTCCTATTTCATATCATACACAAATGTTAACTAAAAATGGATCAACAATCTAAATATAAAACTGAAAACCATGAAATTCTTAGAAGAAAATACAGGAGTAGATCTTCATGACCTTAGACTTGGTAATGGATTCTTATATATGACACCAAAAGCACTAGCAACAAAGAAAAATTATATATTGGCCATCAAAATGAAACATTTTTGTGCATCAAAGGATACTATCAGGAAAGTGAAATGATAACCTACAAAATGGGAGAAAATATATGAAAATTATATTTCTGATAGTGGCTTAATATCTAGAATATAGAAGAACTCCTATAACACACAACAAAAAGAAATGGAAAAGGACTTAAATAAACATTTCTCTAAAGAAAATACACAAATGGCTAATAGCATATGAAAAGATGCTCAACATCATTTAATCAGTAGGGAAATACAAGTCACAATCACAACAAGATACCATTTTACACTGCTAGGATGGCTGTGATTAAGAAAAAAAACACACAAAGATATGAAACCCAGAAAACAACAAGTGTTGGTGAAGATGTAGAGAAACTGAAAACTTCATACATTGCTAGTGGAAATGAAAAATGCAGCCTATGTGGAAAATAACTTAGTGGCTCCTCAAAAAAATAAACACAGAATTACTCTATAAGCCATCAATTTCATTCCTAGATATATACCCAAAGGAATTGAAAGCAGGGACTTGAGCAGATATTATGTGCATGGCAACCTGCACCGTAGCATTATTCACAATAGCCAACGGGTGGAAATAACCCAAGTGCCTATCAAATTAGGGATGGATAAACAAAATGTTTGAACATACAGTGAAAATTTATTCAGCCATAAAAAGGAATGACATTCGGATATATGCTACTACATGAATGAACATTGAAAACATTATGCTAAGTGAAAAAAGTAAGACACAAAAGGACAAATGAAACATCTAAGTCCATATAAAAATCAGTCAGAGGTTACCAGGGGCTTAATAAGGAAGGGGCAGTGATGAGTTATTGCTTAATGGTTACTTAGTTTCTGTGTGGGGTGAGAAAGATTTAGAAATAGATGGTAGTGATGGTGTACAACACTGTGAATGTATTTGATGACAATTGTATATTAAAAAGTGGTTAAATGGCACTTTTTATATTTTATGTTTTAACACAGTTAAAAATGAATAATGTAATATACCCTAAACCATTGAATTATACAAACTGAAATGGGGGAATTATATGGCATATAAGTTATATCTCAATAAAACAGTGTTTTAATAAAGAGTTAAAAATCTAAGCCAGGCGTGGTGGCACACACCTGTAATCCCAGTACTTGGGAGGCTGAGATAGGAGGATCGCAGGTTCAAGAACAGTCTCAGCAAGTAGTGAGACTCTCATCAACCTAGCAAGACTCTGTTTCCAAATAAAAATAAAATAGGGATGGGGGTATAGCTCAGAGGTAGAATGCCCCTGAGTTCAATCCCCAGTGCCACAAAAAAATCTAAATTTTAGATGCAAGCCTTTTATTGGATATGTAGTTTGTGAATATTTCTTCTAGTCTATGGCTGGTCTTTTCATTCTCTTAGCAGCATCATTCACAGAACAGCATTTCCTAGTTTGAGTAGAAGCAGAGGGAGATGGGGAGTGAGCAGGATGCCATGGACCTGCTCCCTGGCCTGGTTCACAGTAAGCCCTACGTAGACAGTGTTTGCTGGAGGAATTGCAGAACCGTTCTCATAAGGGACACCAGGAGGCATGGGCACACAAGTTGCCCTACGATTATAAGGTACAGCACATGTAGAAAACAGATCCTTTCTTGTAGAACTCTGGGCGGCCCTGCTAAGAAGCTCCTGGAGGCACTTCCCCAGAGTTCTCCTGGAAGACCCTGGCAGTGGCAACAGTGGTCAGCCCTAAGTCGCTCCATGGGTGGTGGATATCAATAGAAGGAGATCAAATTCCCATGGGGGGGGATTGTGCTGGGCAGGCTTTGAGAACTGGTTTTATTAATTAACTCTGTTACTATAACCCTTGTTGTATTCAAGGCTGATGATACTGGGGCAACTCTGGTTAAGTCCTTTGTTTGTAGTTACTGTCAAATAATGCAGGTTTCCTCCTAAAAGTGAAGAAGGCTGTATGTGTGATGAGAGAGACCTCAATTACACCACTGGCCATCTAACTTTCCCCAGATTCCCTTGCAGAGGGGAAGCTGCAAAAGGAGAGAGCATCGGAGTTCCTATCATTCCTCCATTAGCTGAAAAGTATCTCATCTACAACGATTAGAAGTTCTTTATAGAGCCGGGCGTGGTGGCGCACGCTTCTAATCCCAGTACTTTGGGAGGCGCAGACCGGAGGATCCGGGTTCGCGGCCAGCCTCAGCTCTCTCTCTCTCTCTCTCCCTGTCTCTCTCTCTCTTTCTACTTAGTGAGGCCCTCCACAACTTCGTAAGACCCGGCTTCAAAATAAAGTATAAAAAATAGGGGCGGGGGCGTAGCACGGAGGTAGAACACCCCTGCGTTCAATCCCTGGTACCGCAAAAAAAAAAAAAGAAGTTCTTTAAAGAGAGTTAGTAACCACAGCAAGATTAAAATCTATTTATGGATCATCCATACATTGGAGTTGTTGCTACTACCATTGGGGCTACGTATGGGCTCTAATGCATACTCAATCTGTCTCTGTACTTCACTTACAACCACCTCGTGAGGGGCATTTTACAACCTCCACTTTGTTGTATTGCTTCTGAAATCAGGATGCATCTTATAATCAATTCATATGTTTGGCATTATATTTTTCTGATGTTTTTCTTTGATTAGAGGTAATAGAATCAAGAACTGATCACAGGTTGTATTCTTGCTACTATAGAATACCTCTTCCCAGGACCTTCAGGAAATGTTGAGGGGAATGAGAGGCAAAGAAGGTGCAGGGAAAAAGAGAAATGGGCAGGGGAGTGACAGACTCCTTAATACTCCCAATTTCCTGTTTGTCTTTGTTTTATAACTGGGGATCTCTAATACTGGGCTGGTCTCCTCTTGCCTTTTTATAAAGTAATAATGAAAGTTTATAAAAGTAATAATTTTCAACTTGTGAAAATCTTGAAGAATTGTTCCTCCTTTCCAGAAGAATTGCTGGAACTGTATGAAAGATATATCTTTTTTTTTTTGTTTGTTTGTTTTTTGGTGTGTGGTACTGGGGGTTGAGCCCTGGGGCATTCTATTGCTGAGTTACACCTTTTTATGTTTTATTTTGAAACAGGGTTTTTCTCAGTTGCTGAGGGTCTTGCTAAGTTGCTGAGGCTGCCCTTGAACCTGTGATCCTCCTGTCTCAGCCTCCCAAGTACATGGGATTACAGGTATGTACCACCATGCCCAGCCTGAAAGGTCTATCTTAAGATATGTTCTACTCTGTTTGAAAGTATGACACATAGACTTCTCAAAGTACTCCACACATAAAATTCCAACCTTTTTATTCATCAAAGCCCCAAGTCACTAGTTCATAAATCCTTTGTGTGCTTTGCAAGCAGGGAGCCACTCTGAGCTCCTCCATCCTCTTGCAGAAAACTACTTTGTCCTGGAGACTGGGCACCGTTTCCAAACACCATTAGGTATGTGACTGTTCACTGCCTTGGTAAAGATTGTGATCCCCTCTCCTTGGCCCTGGGGATCCCAGGGAGCCCAGACATTTAATTATGACATCATCTTTGTTAATGACTGCTGTGGCTTTAAATAACAGTCTGCTTCTCTCTACAAGGCTAAGTGTTTCTCTTGGCTGTCTTCCACCAACTTCTTTTGTATTTGAGGAAAAAGAATGACTGTTTAGCAATTGGTGATTTCAGGGATTTGAAGAAATTCCTTCTAGAAGCTTCTTTTTATCCTGAAATAAATGCTAAGGCAACTTCAGATTTATAAACGTGTAAAGCAGAAATGTAGGCAATTTAGCTACATCATGGCTCCAAAATAGGGTAGGCACTCTTAACATCATTCAGTGCAGCAGAGGAGAAAAGTATTAGAATGCACATTTACCTAAGTAAATAAGTTTTGCTAATAGGAACTCAGGTTCCTGGTTCATCCATCAAAAAGTATCAATTCCCATGAGGTATACCAAGTATCTTAAGGTATGAAGAGGGATTGTAGCATGGGGGAGTCGACAGGGAACCCTATTCATTCTTACCACATTGAAAAATACAGTTTCTGTGTGCCTCACAAATAGAAGTGCAGATTATATTATCTAGTTTTAACCAAACCCTCAAAATAGGACAAGTGGCTTTTGAAACATGGCTGACTCTCAATTAAACTTCAACTTCATACCCTCGTGGTATTTAACTGGGACCTACTGGTAGGGACCTACCCACTGTGACTAGTTGGAAATGTTTCATTTGTTCCAGAGCTAATGCTCTGACACCAGCCAAATGTACCTCCACATCTGCTCTGGCTTCTCCAGGGAACCCGTGAACCTCCCCAGGATCTAATAACCACCAGGGCAATGTCTGGTAAAGGGGGGGGGGCTCAAGACCTTGTTTTAGCACCAAAGGTCTGTGGCAGTTCCAACTGGTCAGTGCCATGCTGTGTCGATTTTAATCTTTAGCTTATAGCCCTTGACTTCTCCTATTTCATCATCTTCCTTTTAGCCCAGCTGCTGAACTCTACCTGTGGGGGCAACCTGTCCAAGTTCCAAGGACAAAACTTGCCAGCATCAGAGAGAGGGTATTTGAATAAATCCCACCATCAAAGGGGAAGGGTCAAAGGCAGCAAGCCTATCTGATTGTGCCCCTGGCCCAGCCTCCTGCTGTTCTGAGACCAAGGCTTCCAAGTATTCTTGTGCCTTATGGCTAAGCTCTTCCAAAGCTCAGTCTCCCAGTCCTACTTGGTGATCTGCCTAGTGTCCTGGACAGGGCCCTGCTGTGCGCCTGACAGTCTCTTCTCATTAACTCCACAAGCACCCATGAGTCCCCACTTCGTGCAGGCCTGCCATGTTAGGCACTGGGGAGTCAAAAAAGAGTAGGTTCAGCCAGGCATGGTGACACATGCCTGTAATCCCAGTACCTGGGAGACTGAGACAGGAGGAGTACAGGTTCATGATAACTTAGTGAGACCCTGTTTCAAAATAACAAAATAGAGCTGAAGTATAGCTCAGAGGTAGAATACCCCTGGGTTCAATCCCCAGCGACAGACAGACACACACACACACACACACACACACACAGTAGGTTCTGGTCAACTAGAATTGACGTGTGTTGACACGGAAGAGCAATTCTGGGCATCTGTCTTGGAAGCAGAATGCTGCTTGTTTCATGTGTTGTGGGAATTTATTACTTAATTTATTACTTAATTTTAAGTAATAATGTGTGTGAGATGCTTATCACAGATATTGGCACATCGGAAGCATTCAATGAACGCTAGCTATTCTCTTCATTCCTATTATTTTGTTCAAGGGAGGGTGGCACAGGACAGCTTAGCAGATGCTGGTGATGAGCCTTGAAGGGCAGGTAGTCCAGCTGGTGCAGTGGAGCACACCTGAAATCCCAGTACTTGGGAGGCTTGAGGATTGTAAGTTTGAGGCCAGCCTGGATAACTTAGCAAGACTGTTTTAAAATGAGAGAGAGAGAGAGAGAGAGAGAGAGAGAGAGAGAGAGAGAAAGAGAGAGCGCGCAAATATGCGTGCAAATGCTGGGGGTGTAGCTCAGAAGTAGAGTGCCTTGGGTTTAATCCCTAGTATCACACACACAAAATGAGCTCATCTGGCAAAAGGGTTGGAAGATGGCTGAAGTGATATTACCACATGAAACTGCTTGTCTATGGGCTTAGGCAAGGCTCCTGCCTCCCCCACCACCCAGGCACACTCCTTCCGGCTGTCATGCTTGGACTAACACCAGTGTCCCTGCACACCCTGCTCTATTTCCCTCCCCATCTTCCAGTGCATAGTTAACACCCCTTCCCTCCAGGAGCCCTTTGCTGCTCCCCATTTCACACAGCTCTCCATCGTCTCTGTGAGTCCATGTCATTCAGGTTAGCACATGCAATGTGTCTTCCATTTGATTTCTAGAACATCAATTACAAAATTCCAAACTCAAGGTAGGGAGGAAACAGACACATTGAAGAAGCTACCGCCACAAGGTTTTAGCATAATGATATTATCATCATTTATTAGAGCAGCAGTGATTACTCTTTATGGAGC